>LGRX02000891.1:0-100953 GCA_001247695.2 Cymbomonas tetramitiformis
GATACCCGCCACAAGATACCATACTCACGTCCCCGCCCCCCTTCCACCATACAGTAATCACTCACCTTAAAGAAAACCGTGCCCAACCCGCATGCGCCCACGTTCCGCCGCACCAACCCGCAACAACCACATACATCCTACCGGCCACACCCCCATATGGTCGCGTGTCAGAGGAGTTGTCCTCACACCGCACCATATATATTCAGTGCGCCCTGCCCACATGCGCCCACGTTCCGCCGCACCAACCCGAAACAACCACATACATCCTATAGGCCACATCCCCCATATATATGGTCGCATGTCAGAGGAGCTGTCCTCACACCGCCCATACATATTCGGTGTGTCCTACCCACATGCGCCCACGTTCCGCCGCACCAACCCGAAACAACCACATACATCCTACCGGCCACACCCCAATATGGTCGCGTGTCAGAGGAGCTGTCCTCACACCACACCATACATATTCAGTGTGCCCAACCTACATGCGCCCACGGTCTGCCGCACCGATCCGAAACAATATACGTCTTGTTATGTTTTACTATCAAGACGTACCAAACCAATACATATCTACAAGTGGAGCCACGGGTCCGGGGGCGCGCCTCGAGCCTTGAATCACAAGGACACGCGCACGCCTCTCCTAACCCACCGGCTGTAATCCACAACTACCCCAAAAGAAGATGCCTTGAAGACGAGTAGCCACGGGTACAGGGGGCGCGCAACGAGCCTTGAAATAGGCCATGCGCACGCCGCTCCCGACCCACCGGCACATCGTCGGGGAAAAGAAATACAACCTTCCGTCATGTAACCTTACCGGCCGGTCGAAGCAGTACCCTCCCGAGCTGAACACCATCTAGAAACCAACACAAGTGGAACACGCTTGTACGCACGTCTCTGTTTAAGCAACCTCTGACGGCGGAACGTATTACATAAATTAGGTTTAAGATAGGCAATCGGTTTCAGGCATCACGGAAAACTCACCGGGGGTTCCGCAGGCTCTTCAGGCGCGCCGTCTTCTTCCCCCGCGGGCTCCTCATCGGAGTCCTCATTGAGGTCCAACTCGGCTGCTGCAGCACCGGCTTGGCTTGGCCCACAACCTGCACACGCGAAAACCCGTTCAGATCACTGCCCACGACAAAGTTGTCACGGGCCGTGTCGGGGGGCACGGGGTGAGACGTGTGACCCCGGAGCACCCTTCACTTCACTGCCCATCACGACAAAGCTGTCAAGGGCCGTGCTTGTGGACTTGTGGGGGAGCAAGGGGGTCACCTTCCATGGTCGCAATTGCTTGACCGAGCTCACGCACGCCCAGTCGTTCATGTGTTCATCCCAAATCGTGTGGCGGGCACAACACGCAGCTTGTTGGTGACAATTCGCGACTCCGTTCTGACCTGCGTGGGTATCGGCTAAAGGTTACAAGTGTTCAACTGTATCGAAATATTCAGTGCCAGATTAGCTTTCATGATATTTGTCCTATATTCAAGGGACCCAACCCACATACGCCCACGCGTGGTGTGCCACACCAACCCAAAACAAACACATGCATACTGCTGGCCACACCCCCATATGGTCGCGTGTCAGAGGAGCTGTCCTCACATCGCACCATATATATCCAGTGTGCCCAACACACATGCGCCCACGGTATGCCGCACCAACCCAAAACAACCACATACATCCTACAGGCCACACCCCCTTATGGTCGCGTGTCAGAGGAGCTGTCCTCACACCGCACCAAACATTTTCAAGGGGCCCAACCCACACGCGCCCACGGTCTACTTTGCCGCACCAACCCAAAACAACCGCATACATCCTACAGGGCACACCCCCTTATGGTCGCGTGTTAGAGGAGCTGTCCTCACACTGCACCAAACATTTTCAAGGGGCCCAATCCACATGCGCCCACGGTCTGCCGCACCAACCCGAAACAACCGCATACATCCTACAGGGCACACCCCCTCGTTCCGGTCGCGTGTCAGAGGAGCTGTCCTCACACCGCACCATGCATATTCAGTGTGCCCTACCCACTTACGCCCACGGTCTGCCGCACCAACCCAAAACAACCGCATACATCCTACAGGCCACACCCCCTCGTTCCGGTCGCGTGTCGGAGGAGCTGTCCTCACACCGCACCATACATATTCCGTGTGCCCAACCCACATGTGCCCACGCGTGGTGTGCCACACCAACCCGAAACAACCACATACATAGTGTTGGCCACACCCCCTTCTTCTGGTCGCGTGTCAGAGGAGTTGTCCTCACACCGCACCATACATATTCAGTGTGTCCTACCCACTTACGCCCACGGTCTGCCGCACCAACCCGAAACAACCGCATACACCCTACAGGGCACACCCCCTCGTTCCGGTCGCGTGTTAGAGGAGTTGTCCTCACACCGCACCATACATATTCAGTGTGCCCAACCCACATGTGCCCACGCGTGGTGTGCCACACCAACCCAAAACAACCACATACACAGTGTTGGCCACACCCCCTTCTTCTGGTCGCGTGTCTGAGGAGTTGTCCTCACACCGCACCATACATATTCAGTGTGTCCTACCCACTTACGCCCACGGTCTGCCGCACCAACCCCAAACAACCGCATACACCCTATAGGGCACACCCCCTCGTTCCGGTCGCGTGTTAGAGGAGTTGTCCTCACACCGCACCATACATATTCAATGTGCCCTACCCATTTACGCCCACGGTCTGCCGCACCAACCCAAAACAACCGCATAGATCCTACAGGGCACACCCCCTCGTTCCGGTCGCGTGTCAGAGGAGTTGTCCTCATACCGCACCATACATATTCAATGTGCCCTACCCATTTACGCCCACGGTCTGCCGCACCAACCCAAAACAACTGCATAGATCCTACAAGGCACACCCCCTTCGTTCCGGTCGCGTGTTAGAGGAGTTGTCCTCACACCGCACCATATATATATTCAGTGTGCCCTACCCACATGCGCCCACGGTCTGCCGCACCGACCCAAAACAACCACATACAGCCTACTGGCCACATCCCCTTCTTCTGGTCGCGTGTCAGAGGAGTTGTCCTCACACCGCACCAAACATATTCAAGGGGCCCAACCCATATGCGCCTACGCTCGGACCGCCACACCTTTGCATCGATCGTTTCTCCCGGTTAAACGGACATACACGCAATACATAAATGGATAGATGTATCCATAGATATGTTTTACTATCACCCCATACCAAACCAATACATATCTACAAGTGGAGCCACGGGTCCGGGGGCGCGCCTCGAGCCTTGGATCACAAGGACACGCGCACGCCACTCCTAACCCACCGGCTATAATCCACTTCCACCCCAAACGAAAAAGACATGCTAAACAATTAGCCACGGGTACAGGGGGGCGCGCCTCGAGCCTTGAATCAGGACACGCGCACGCCGCTCCCGACCCACCGGCACCTTGTCCCTGGTATGGCACCTCGGATTTTGCCCGAGATCTCCAAGCTTCGGTGCTTCGCCCTCAATGGGCTCCGCGCTTGGGCTCTTGTTGAGCTAGTACCACGATTTAAATTGCTTGCAAGTTCAATCAAGGCCATGCGATATGTTATAATAAGAAGTTTTTACCAAGCACAAGGTTCAGGCTAATAGAGATGAAGAATAACTAGTATGATGACAATTAACTTCTTCGTTTGTGTGGCACCTCGGAGTCAACACCGAGATCTCCAAGCCAAAAGGCTTGACGCTCTTGTCGGTTGAACTAGTGCCACGATTCAACTTGCTTGAAGTTTTAGTCAAGGCCACGCAAAATGTTACAACAAAAAATCGTTCCCAAGCACAAGGTGAAAGCTAATAAATATGAAGAATGAATAGTATCGGGCACCTCGGAATCAAACCGAGATCTCCAAGCCAAAAGGCTCGGCGCTCTTGTTGAGCTAGTGCCTCAAAGTCTTTTCTCTCTCTCTCTCTCTTGATGCCATGCAAAAGAAATACAAAGAAGTACAAAGAAATACAAAGAACGAAGGCTTACCATAGCTATGTGACACCTCGGACTTTAACCGAGACCTCCAAACCAAGGTTTGGCGCTCTAATTGAGCTAGTGTCACCAATTCTGGCGTGGCTGCAGAATTTGTCTTCTACAACTTAGGGTCATGAGGGATTTTTGCATCTTTCGGGGAAAATGTCACAAACAGGTCAAGACATGATCAAATTAGAGTGGTTTTCCGCGAGGAAAACACCTGTCAGGTCAAAAATGTCGTCCGGAAAGCCGTTTCGCCGCCAGCGAAAGGTCTGTCCGTCAGTGAAAAGTGTGGAAATGAGAGTGAACGAAAGGTGAATGAGAAGCGTACCACAATTATGTGACACCTCGGACTTTAACCGAGACCTCCAAACCAAGGTTTGGCGCTCTAATTGAGCTAGTGTCACCAGTTCTGGCGTGGCTGCAGAATTTTTCCTCTACAACTTAGGGTCATGAGGGATTTTTGCATCTTTCGGGGAAAATGTCACAAACAGGTCAAGACATGATCAAAGTAGGGTGGTTTTCCGCGAGGAAAACACCTGTCAGGTCAAAAATGTCGTCCGGAAAGCCGTTTCGCCGCCAGCGAAAGGTCTGTCCGTCAGTGAAAAGTGTGGAAATGAGAGTGAACGAGAGGTGAATAAAAAGCGTACCACAATTATGTGACACCTCGGACTTTAACCGAGACCCCCAAACCAAGGTTTGGCGCTCTAATTGAGCTAGTGTCACCAGAACTGCTACGGCTGCAAAATTCTATCGACAAATCATAGGGTTGAAAAGCAAAGTCGCAGTTTTCGGAGAAATTATCCAAAGAAGATAAATGATGGACGAATTCGGTGTAATTTTCCGCGACAAACAAGCTCGTCAAGTCGGATATGTTGTCAGAAACCCCGTTTTAGTGCCAGCGAAAGGTCTGTGCAACAAAAGAAAACACTTTAATGGTAAAGAGAAGCTTGACTTTGACTTGCGGTGCGTGTGCTGCTCAACCAAAACTCCGAAGTGAAATTTTGAATCTTCACGGATGGATCCCAGTTTCTGATTGGCGCATCGTCGCACCCTCCATGTCGCCTCGAATATAATTTCTCTTCCTTGCCTAGAGCGCGAGCTCTCGTCGTCGGGAATGACATCTATCTGCTATCTGACTATCATATCTCGTGTATAATTACTTTGAGCCCCACGCCACCCAAATTATAATTTCTTCATTTGGCTTTTTCCTTCTTTGGCCTCTTACAAACCCAGCCTCTTCGAGTCATATCTCCTGGCATCGCATCGCGCCAGTCATTCTGGGACTCTCGCGTGAACCCTGGGGCATCCTGAAGCGGGCTTGGTGACATTCCTATGTCATCGGGTATATAATTCTACCGATTTATACCGACTTAAGCAAACTTAAGCAAACTTAAGCAAACTTAAGAAAACTTAAGCAAACTTAAGCAAACTTAAGCAAAAACCTTGTTCTAGTGTTCCAATTAAGAGCGATCGTCGTTGTCGACGTCGGACGGTAGGCCAGAGTAAAGAACATTGGACTTGTCAACGAAGGGCACGTGCTGCTTGATGCGGCCGGTGTTCGCTTCCCAAACCTCGAGGATGTGCGCGAAGATGTCCTCGAGCTCGACCTTGGCCAACTCAACGTCCAAACGAAGTGGCGTGATGACCTTGTCGTAGAAGTCGGCGTCGAGGGAGGCCAGCAGCTGCTGATTGGCCAGCATGTCGTCCAGAGGCCCAGAAGCTCCGTTGCTAATCGCAGTCAGACAGGCGTCAAGATCTTGAATCAGTGGGTCGGGGTCCTTCTTGGAGTCGAAGAAAATAGAGCAAAGCTCCTCGTAGTGCCCAAGAGGTCGAACCACACGAGAACCTCTTGGTGACCTCGAGAATAGCACGCTTGCCATCCCGAGGTGAAGCCCGTCCCGAGGCTTCCACCCAACGTCGTGCCGTCGAATGTGGTGATGTCAACGATGTCAAAGTCGAAAAGAGGATACCATTGTAGATGGCGTTCACCTCTTTGGTCGCATCTGCCAGAGAAAAAAGAGCGGCGTTGTTGGGGTCCTTTTGCTCGAACGCGTGTTGCAGGGACTTCACGATAGAAGTCCTCAAAGTGTTGCGATTGGTCTCATTTCCATGAAAGGTGTCGTCCTTGGAGCCCAAGGCGTCGCGAGAAATTCTCTTGATGATGTCGACGTCCCAAGATGAATTTAAAACCGCAGTAGCGTGAGTCCGGTCCGGAGCGGTGAGGGCAACTCCGGGCGAATTCGGCGTCGGTCTGTAACGAGACCCGACGTCTCGTGAAAAAATGGTGTCTAGGCGAATACGATTGTGAGCCCCCAAGGGAGGCGTAACGTGAGAAGATACACTCATGATGAAAATCATGTAGGTGGTAGCGTCGGGGTAGAGGGGCGATGGTGAGAGCGCAGAATGCAGTCCCGGAACGGATATATAAGGAAGCCGTAACTGTGAAATTGTAAAGATCGAAACGCGTCGGCCAAGGAGTCTCACGACAAAAATTGATCAAATTCCAGTCGAATGAAATCCAGCGCGGACAATACAAATAATCCCAGGTAGGCGCACGCTGCAGCGAGTCCAAAAAAATAATCCGCCCGTAACTTACTCTCAGCCGCAACCCTGCGAAAAATCACGACATCAGATTGGGCCCCCAACGCCCCATTGTCGAAATAGTAAGATCTAATATAAATTCACTGAAGCCGGTCACCGCCCGCGCGATGAAAGCCCTCCTGTGACTAGGAACATCGCGCGGGCGGTGAGCTGCATTGTCGAAATTGTAAGATCTAATATAAATTCACTGAAGCTGTCACCGCCCGCTCGATGAAAGCCCTCCTGTGACTAGGAACATCGCGCGGGCGGTGAGCTGCATAGGCAAGCCGGTTTGATGTCGCTCCGCATCACTTGGTGATGATGATTGAGGGGATCGTTCATGGCGAGGTCGCTTTTCACCATGAACAATTTGATCTCCTCGGACCATACTGCATTGAAGTCCCCTTTACCACGCCCATCACCTTTCGAAAATGTACTGCAACTATGCTGTAATATGTTGGACATATACTGCGGACATATCTGCACCCCTCGTTCGTGAATCGAACGGCCGAAATCGTAACTCAAGAAGTACCCCCAAAATGACCCCTGAGATGGCCTGGATAAAAGGCTGGCATTGACCTATAGATGGAGGTGGTACACTTCGCCAGCGAGGAGGAGCTCAACTCCTCGCAGACAAGGTGTAAACCTCCAGTGGGACTCGAACCCACTACCTCCGGCTTTTAAGACCGACGGCCAACCACTAGACCATTATGACAAAGGGATTGGAAAGTTGTTGCGTATTGGAGTACAGTACAGTAACGTATGAACACAAATGAAAAGGGGGGTTAGACGTTCCCCCCCAAAAAAAGAAAAAGAGCGCGATGACAATCGAGATGGACGATGGACGAAATTTCAAAATGCATTTCCAAACGGTCGGTCGTCGCAGGTGCAATGCGCCCGACACATGCGGCCAACATGCGCGCACGATGCATGGTAACGCCCATCGCATCACGGCAACGTACGGAAGGCCTCCTGGAAGCACGTTGACGTTCCAGCAACCGCCCTGGCCAGCAGAGGTGTAAACAAAGCCAGCAGAGGTGTAAGAAAAGCCAGCAGAGGTGTAAGAAAAATGTCAGTCAAAGAGAATTTGCACGCTGAGTATGTAGAAAGCTGCGAGCTGTTTGGCGTTGAGCATACGCACGAGGGCTTCGTTGACTACGTTGCGAAGGTGAGGGCAAAGGGGACGCCTAGCGAGCCCAAAGGGATCGAGGAAACCCCATTGGCTTTCCTCGACAAAGGCAAGAAAAGGGCGAAGGAAGGCGACGAGGACGATGAGGAGGGAGGGGGGGGACGGGGCGCAAGACGCGAAATATGGCAAAAAAAGGCGCAAGGGGAAAAGCGCGTTCGAAGCTCAATTAATTAAAGCATGTCACGAGGAGTTTGGTACGTAAGCCCCTACTACACGCATGCGGCTTTAATTAACTTCGTTCCTTCGGTGCATGAAAAATATTGATTTGGGAAGAGTTCGGGGAGGAATTACTTGCAGAATTGCGTGCGAAGGACGGGCGTCTTAAGCCCCCACTTCACGTTCCGAAGCAAGAGTCCGCGGTGACGAAATACGTCACGGCGGTACAAAATCGGTGCAAGTGGGCGACCGCGCCCACTAATTCGTTCGTGCGGGCGAAAGCCCGTTCGATTGTCAACAACTAACAATCGATACCTTCGTGCGGCCGGTGGGCGACCGACACGAAAACGGGAAAGTGTACGTGGGTGGACCCCCAAAAACTACATCCGTACACCACGTTGATGGAGGAGCCCTACATTCTGGGAAAATCAGAAGACGTCTAGAAGACGTCTTCTGAACGTCTTATAGACGTCTTCGTAGAAATGATGTCTTCTGGTTTCCAGAAGACGTCTTCTGAGTGGAACGTCTTCTGGAAACCAGAAGACACTCTTCGGGGAAGACGTGCCGAAGACGTGCGGAATGGCTTCCGGATTTCGGAAGACATCTTCCCGGAAAACATGCAAAGGGCAGTCTTCCCGGAAGATACCCGGAAGATGTCCCGAATGTCTTCTGGGCCAGAATACATTCTGACATGTGTTATCGACACATATGTGGTGATTATGCAATTTGGCCACATAGCTACTTCATACCACACGTACACTAGTCGCGTAATCACAGAAGACATTCAGAAGGCGCACGGAAGACATGCGGAAGACATTCCAGGTATCTTCCTAACAACTTCAGGGTTGTCATCATGCTCTGTTGCTATGATACATAATATACGGCTAAGTTAATTGACAGGTCTATCTACACATACATGTACGATTGCATCTATTCAACATACAGACCACTAAGTACGATGCCCGGCGTATTATCATGATCGCCTCTTGCGTCTTGCACCTTTCGGTCGTGAACCATCATCGTCGATGCACTCGAAAAAGTCAGCCTTTAAATCAAATACCACCGCCGTCTTCATCACAGGATGTTTCTTGATTACAACTTGGTGCTCAATTTGAGCCGCCAGGATGAATGGATCAGTAGTGTCCCAAGGTGTCTCGGGATCATCCGGGTCGTATGTGTACACCACCTTTGCGGTATTGTCCGGCCCGTACTTCGAGTTTAGCTTGGCAAACCGTTTTGTCGTCGCTTGGTTGAATTCAGGGAACCACTTTCCCTTCACAAGAATGTACTCTTTCGCGGCCAAGTCGACCTTGTAGATGCTATCTACCATGGCGTACCTGCGAGTTGGAGCCACAATTATACTCTATAGTAAGAATCCCCGAAGACGTGGGGAAGACACACAGAAGACATTCGGTACATATTCTGCGCACATTCACCAAAACGTAATGCACGGACGCACCGGTCAGTCTCGATTTCCTCGCCTTTGATGTTTTCTCCAGAGAAAAAGGCTCGGAAGTAACGTTGACAAGTTTTCTTCGTCTTGTCCTGAGCTGCCGTGCGATAGCAAACTCCTCGAACCACGACCGAGCCGAAAGATTGACACACGTGAGGAGGCCCTTCGACGAGTGCCGCTTCATTCTCCGTGAATGGTCTCCCCAGCCAGACCTTGGGATTGCTACCGTGCATATGCAGCGGCACATCCATCAGGCGAGACGCTCCGGCTCGTGCGCCAATACGTCTCCGAACCATATGGTTTTCCCTGCGAATGTATACGTGCACAGTGTCAGGACATGTATTTACCGAAGACGTGTGGAAGATGCCTAGAAGATATATGAAACGTCTTCCAGGCACCTTATGGGTTTCATTTCTTACTTACCTCTTGCAGTAGGTGACGTAGGCGTCGAATTTTGCCTTCAACTTGCGGTATTGGGGCACGTTGCCATGCATCCACAGCTCCAGCGCTTTCGTTTCAGCGCGGGAGAGTACATGGCGCTTGCCTTGTGTTCCCAAAACCACGGTGTTCGGCGCCCTCAACGGTGCGGTGGCCAAGAACGGGAGCACGGGTGGCCGGGTGGGATTGGTGGTTGCCTCCCGCCGGCGACGAAGTACCAAGATTAACCCTCGCACCACATGCACCATCCGGTACCGCCCGAAGCCTTGCATAACACTCTGAACCGGATATGCATTGTTCTTCACCCACCTTCGAATCTTCCCGTTGAATGATTCGAACACGTACATCCATGTCCCCCGTATTGGACCATACATGAGGAGTTGGTCGGGGAAGTGGGAAAGCAAATGCGTGTTGATGACCAGCCAGTCAGGTGAGCCATCGCGCTCGAGTGACTTGAAGAACTCATCCACCAGATTTTGAAGCTTAGGAACATCCTGCAAAATCACCAAATAAAAGGCAATTAGGGAAGACGTGTGGAATGTACTCGGAAAGTATTCTGGATGTCTTCCAGGTGTCTTCCGTACCTTACAGTCTACAAGCTCCGAAGTGAGCTCTCTCGTTATGACCGTCAACTGCCCGATCAAGTCTTCAAGCATGTTTTTCGAGTAGCCCTCGTCTCTATCCCAAGACGCTAGCACGCTCATGATGCCCGCTTGTAGCATTTTCAACGCCTCGTGACACTTGAGCGTCTTCGGTCCGGTGTTCGTGCCGTTCGGACGCAACATCTTCTTGAACTGAATCGTCGCACTGTCACCAGCAACTATTATTAACATACGATGATGTTAGGGTTAAGGTTTGGGTTTACTGTGACACTACAAGTATCACATACACATGCCTTTCAAATACGTTGGAGACCTTTTCTAGACGAATAATTTCGCGTATCATATGCAGCCGTATGTGGCTTTAATCTGGAAATAAAGGGGGGAAATGGTGTTGGTACACATATTTCACATAGTGTGAATATCGTCACCGTACCGTCATAGTTGAAGACAACTTTGAACCAATTGTCAACCGGCGTGTGCTGGGTCATATCCTTGTATCACCGCTAGGAGGGGACGAAGGAGAGGGTCCCCCCGAGAAAGTCCTCGACGGTTTCGAGGGCCCAATCTCGACCGCAACCCCCAACAGGAACTCGCAACTCTTGACCAACCAATTTATCAAGGTTTCTCAAATGGAAACGACGATGGAGGCGTCCTTTATTTGACTGCACACCTCGGTTTATGTTAGTGCCCCCACTTTTTTTTGGTCCTTTGGGGAGTATACTCACCACTTTTTATATGGGTTACACGCTCTGGGTCGATTAAGTGCGCGATATCGAAGGAATGCGATGGGCGGGTTAACCCGCCGTACCAAGTCGCTACGGCGGGTTAACCCGCCTTTCGCAGACGATAGGCAATTAGTCGACAACATTTTTTCCCGTTATCGGAATATCAATATCAACTAATACCTCTTTACGTAATATCAATATTGACTGATGCCATGTCAGCACTTATTACTATTAGCTATTATACATTCTGGGTAACATATCGGAATATTTGAATATCGGCAGGAATCGATCCTTTGGTTACATAGGGTTACAACTATTTTCAACTAATAGTGATTACCATTATGGGTCGATCCCGAGGTCCAAAGCGCAGAAAGAGCGATCACATGGACGTAGTTCTGGTCGCAAGGAAAAGTCTAAAGGAAGGCACAATAGAGCACTCCTTGATGGCTGCGATGAACTAGGTGTTTTATGGAAACGCAAATTATTTCTTTTGTCCTTGGCGCGACACCGCGACTCTCATTAGGTGGTGGTGCCTAGTGCTTGATGGGCTGCATTCCGTGGACGTTGTCTTCAACGATTCTTCATTGGTTTAGTATATTCGTGTACCAGTGTGCAGTGTTTTATCGGCAACGAGTTATTTCGTATTACGTAGGTTACTGCGACGAATGTTGGCTACGCATCCTTTCTTCTTTTCTTCTGACGAGCTCCCTAAGCTGCGTTCCGAGATTTTATTCCGCGTGTTCTACTAAGCAGCCAGGCAGGGCTTCTACTTTTGTGTTTCGACCACTAGCTGAGATGGGATATTCCGGTGTTTTATTGATCGTGTTTTGACCACTTGCGGACAGCTGGGATCAATAAGTCGAGAGTTTCAGGCAGTTAAGACCTTCAATAATAAAAACATTTACGTCGATGAGTAAGGCAAAGCCTTCGGAACGATCTGCTAGAGTCTGCTCCCCTCATACATAACTGTCTGCTAACGCAGGAGGCATTCCACAAAAGGTTTTAATTTTTCCGGGAGCAAATTTTGATTGTTTCCGGAACAATTAACTTTTGATTTTCCCCGTAACAATGATTTTTGGCTAGGACACGCATATTTAGGGTTTAGTGAGAGTTTATGGGTTTATCCAGTAGCCAGACACCCTAAAAACCTAACACTAAACCCTACATATGCTTTCCTGTAGCCAAAATTCATTGTTACGGGGAAAATCAAAAGTTAATTGTTCCGGAAACAATCGAAATTTGCTCCCAGAATAATATAGTTCCTTCCACAAAGCATGGAAGCAAGAGCGGCTCGGCACTAAGGGAGACGTGTCGGCCAAGAGAGTCGGTAAAAACATCAGCAGGTCACGGACCTTCTTTTATCTCACAATTCAATCGTCCCACAGCTAAGCCGACAGACAACTCCGATCTCCAAGACATTTTATCCCATGAGCAGACAGTGCGGCATTGGTACTTGCTGCTGACCACTAGCTGACAGTATTGTATTTTTGAAGGAAGAATGAGCTCCCTGAAGGGACGTGGTGAGATTTCAGCAGAAAGGAATGATCGGTGACCTGGCCACTAGCATTGTGTAATAGTATCCACCTAGCAAGGGGCCATCCCCTCTAGCTTAACTTAGCAGTTTTCATTAGTCTGCTTGCAATGTATTAAACTTTGGGTCCTAGTAGCAGTAACTAGGGATCCCGCAGTTTAGGTGGCGTGTTGTGAACATGGTGCCACCTCGTGTGAGGTGGTGTGCTAGAATCTGGCTATCCGGCTGTCACCGTATGACAGTCAAATATGACCGTTCTGGTATATCACACTCGTGGCACCGTGTCTCACAGCACGCAAGCCACACACTGCCTATATCATTCTATCTGAATAATCATATTGAGCTTTGTCCAGACCTTTCTTCCGTGTGCATATCTGCCTATCACTTTAGTGCAGTTTAGTCATTTCCAGTATAGTGTGATAGTCAAGAGTGATAACTCTTGAGTGGTGAAAAGTGGTTGCAATAGCAGTCACTAGTTAGAAAGTTGTAGACAGCAATAGCTGGAAAGCATTAGACCAGTGTCTAAAACCATCCGATATATATTAGTATATCAGTTTATTGGTATTAACTGATATATTTTTCTAGGCATATCAGACTATTGCTATCAACTAATAGCCTGTCAGTGATTATTGGTATTGACTGATAACTTATTGAGATTGTCGGTATTGACTAATAGCCAGATTTTATTATCAATATCGACTAATTAGTGTTTGGTGGTTATCGGAAACAACTAATAGTGCCTCGTACCGCCCCGATACCCCCTTGACCGCCAATGTCGAGGTGTTGTGTAAACTCGCCGTAAGCACTTAGCGTCACCCACCAATCAATTCTCCAACTTGACGAAGCGTTTTCGCACATTAAAAATACGGAGTCCATTGTTTTAAGTTTTGACAATAACATGAAAGGAGCCATGATAAGCATGCCCTCGCTCGAGTTATGCATGTGTTATGGCGCATTCAAACTTTCTCTTACCGTGGGTTGACCCACCGTAATTTTTTTTCAAAATAGGCACTATTATCAACCGATACCAATATTTTCGTAGATATGTTAAAAACCTATCAATCGATGACAATAGGTATTTATTTGTGATCGATAAATAAGGGTAGGAAATGAGTTTTTGACTGTCATCAACGATCCGGGCATGCGACGGCTCCGAAATCCGAATTGTGCAAAATAAAAACGATGGATCGATGATACAAATGGACTTTTCGGTGTTAGCCTTATGTGGCTGCTGTGAAGCGCTTTCGTATGTGAAAAACGCTTCTCGCACGCACACCCCTTGCGGCTGTTAATTGAAATTCGCTACGCAAACATATTTTCCCACGTTCGGAACTTAGATAGATGCAATCATAAAACAAGTACCTATTATTTGAACTCTTGATTTAGCAGTTCCGCAGCCGCATCAGCTCAGACTTGGGAACTATTTTGAACATTATTGCACCCTCGAAAGCGCAAGACCTGGAGTGAAATATCCGCAAAGCGGGTGGTGACCTTCAAGCCGAGTTTTGGGTTTGGGTTTGAATGAATCCAAACCCAAAGTAGCCAAAGAGTTCCAGCCGTTCTCGTGCGTTCTAAAGCACGAGACTGAACTGTCATATTGCTCAGATACATATCGTGTACTTTCCCATTGCAAGATCACTAATCATGTCGTCTGAAACTATCGTAAATCTGAGTAAACTGTGCTCATTTATAAGGGGAAAACGCATAGTGCAAGCATGAATGGTTTCCACCAAATCCGAGGGGGAAAACTACGACTGGCTTCGCGCCAAGACCCCATATCGCGCTTGGCGTAATCTGCTATTCCGGCTCCCGCTGCCAATAGCAGAACGTTTGGCACATTCTCCCGCCACACCCGGAGGATTAGCAATATCGATTGTAAGTCGGTGAATAAATAACCAGCGCAAAATATATCGTGCCAGGTAGGGGCAGTAGTAAATTCCTAAACGGTTAGGTGAGGTAGCATAGTCAACTAAGACCGGGATGGATCCCGTCAGGGTAGGCCCCCAGACAGGCATAGGTATGTAGGCACACAAAAATGAAAACACGGACAGACGGTCACGGACAGACGGTCACGGCGGAGGAAGTTGTGCGAGAGAATTAACAAATGAGAACAGAGACGACCATAAAAGGCAAGCGCATGCATTTGGCAGCATTGAATAAGCGATCCCGTGAGACAGCCGCGCAAAAAAAAAACACGAAGCCGGATAAATATGTAGTGATGAGGTCAACGTGATAACGGACCCCAAAAGAAACCCCAACACACTGCTCACAACCGAATGTAACGAATCCTACACACCGGGTTTTGGCCGCCAAGCTCCGCAAGAACTAAGTGTGTCAGGTCTGAGTGTCTGAGACAGGCTATATGTTTGAATAAGAAACGAAGACACAGACATCATTGCATTGTCCAGCCAGTCAAATTTCAGAAAACGAAGCATCGCATTGATCGATCGACTTCAATTTTCATTGTTTAACAAAAATGTTGATGATTAAATATGTGTGTTGTTAACATCGTAATATATTTTCATCATCTAACGATCAGTAGGGATGTCACGCACACACGTTCCCTTCTCATAAAGTCAAAACTGACACATCAACTGTAGAAAACGTTCAGGTCGAGGTCTCTTGGCTACGATGGCATACTACCGCGACACCCGCCGATCTTAAGGTCGCGCTCGCGGTCGTCAGCTTGTCGCAAACGCGTGCATATGATGGGACTGATACTGATAGTCCCGGGTGGCCTCAGTGCTCGTATGTATATATCTGGCATACTCTCAACGTACACATGGGTTTGTAATAATCAAGGCATATTCCAGCATAACAAGTGATCGTAGAGCTACAATTTTTTTTTTGAAATTCTGATGTTCTGAAACCACATGCAAAGCTCTCACATGCAAGCCCAAATTTCTAACATGTAAAAAGATAAAAACAGCAGTATAATATATTCACCAAAAGATAATAAAACCACCAAAAGTACGAATTATTGTACAAAACTGTGAGCAGAGCTGTCTTAGCAATCTAGCACTTGGCACGCGAACAGCCGCCTAGCACTTGCGAAGGCAAAACAATAATGAGTCCACTAGTCCTGACTTCCAGTCAGGGCCTACTTATTCTCAAGTCAATGTCACATCTGCAAAAACTGTAACAGGCTTCCGCCCTGAAATCTCCATCTACCAATAGAATGTCACTATTCTATGCCAGCTTTAATGATGTTACCGTTCCCCATCTTCTGACTGACACGTCAGTGGCAGCATTGTAACTGTCATATCTTCTTATCATCTCACTGTCATCTCACAGTGCCCATATCTTCTTCTCATTTCACTGTCATCTCACAGTGACCATATCTTCTTCGCCAGGTCTGCTACCCTCGAGCAGTCATCACGCGCGAGGTCTGTCATGCTTGTCATGTCTGTCACCAGCTGAACAACCCCGGCTTCGGTACCACGAGAAGCCGGCGTTTGTTACAAGCTCGTTACTGTCACCTTTCAGTCGCGCGATGGCACGCATCTTTCATGGATGACGCCATCTTAAGGTGCTAGGGTACCAGTTATTAAATTTGGAAAACAGCCGTAACGTTTGCAATATTTATTTTTGGTACCACCACCTTGCATACGCCTTTTTACAACAACACTACAAGTCTCCTTAAAAGGACACCGCCTAATTCATACATATTCATTCAAATTTTACTCGCGCGGATCTCACCATGGGCCCCAAAACATTGTACGGAACTTAAGGAGTGTAGGCTGCATTTGTACATATATGTGCTATGGGAGTACACATGTGATCTATCATTTGGCTCGGTATATTTATACTTCGTATACATACAAACATGTGTAGTATTACATTTAATGTTACAAGGTTTCTATGTTCCATACTCATACAAGTGACTTTGTTGTACTGTGATACTACTAACACAATGCCATACCACCGGTGTGAAGGACACCAATTATTTTCACGCGTGTGGTGATGTCAGCAGCAGCAGCAGTCACCATCCTTTGTCATAACGGCTGCCACGCCCATACCATTGAGGGAGGCTATCAAGACTGTGATCGTTACCCTTTCAAAAATGGCACACACTCAAAGCGTTCTTGGCCTCGAATCTTTGGCACCAGTCATTGGGATTCAAGGGCAGAACTATCCGCGAGGAGGAAACAGGGGCATGCTCTGAGCAAGGAATCTTGGATCAGCCAATTCATGGCAAAACCTCACTTCTGATGCTGCAATTTCCCAATATGTTCTGAGCACAGGGACAACCAATCATAATAGAACTGCGCCTTTTAGTATGCAGTGAAAATAAGATTTGAGCGGAGAACGGGGACGCGGTGCCGTCGATTCAGGCGCTCCTGCATGTTAACATATGACACTGAGCTCGCTAAACAGGCAATATGCATTTGATAATACGGCTGCAGCCAGAAAACAGTTAAACAGGGAAAGGCTGTGTACTCGCTAAGATCTGAATGGACAGCACACAGTTTGCAATGGCAGAGGTGAACTACTCAGACACCGCAGCGGTCCTAGCTTCACCACTGCCTATTTAACTGCGGATCCTGTGATCAACCTTCATGCAGATTGTATGCACCACCTTCACAACTGACCTATGCACAATTTTATGCGCACCGCCTGAACGCGAGTCTTAGGCACTGACTGTATGTGGGTCCTTGCAACAGTGAATGCAGCCTTCCGAAGTCAAAGGCGAGAAAGTGTCATCGCTGAAGAGAGATACACTGACGTCGACTTTTCGTGTTGAGAAGCAAAGAACTCTATATGTTTAACATTCAAGCTTACAAAGCTGGAGGGAGACACCATGTTTCCATGTGTGACCTCGAGATGGTCGGACACTACGAGCCCTACTTCGCTTGGCTGCATAAGCAGCTGCAAGGGAGATCATCGGTTCCCCGGGTTGCCCTACAGTCGCCGCCATGTACCCACAGCCACAGCCACAGCCACAGCCACAGCCACAGGATGCCTCATACCTGGAGACGCATCACTTCCATGAGCAGGCTCTGACTTTCCTGCGTGACACCAGCACGGGACCCACCACAATCTACCGCATCAAAGGGCAATCCTCCCAGGCAGAGCCCTAATCAGAACCAATGAGAGAGAGAGAGAGAGGTACCGTAACACGGGTATTGCAGAACGGGGCAAAATCAGCCACACGGCGCAAGGCTATGCCATCAACAGGTTGCATCAGACGCGAAGCGCAGGTTGTGAGAATGGGTTTCGCATTTATCGCAAACACTTCCCAGTTCGAGGGCACCGGGGGGAGAGCGAGGGCAGCCCGGAGAGGGTGCACCTTTTCCTTTTGCCGAATGAGAAATCTGCACGACATCATGATGTAAAATGACACCCCGAAGAACACTGACGCCGTCGCCAGCAGGGCGCACGTTCGGCTCTTCTCATTGCCAGTCAGGGTGGCCCAGACCTGAGACCCTCCCACAGCCCGGGTGGGTACAACAGCGCTTTCAGCACTGCCAGCACCCTCAGGCAACTAGGTATCACCGGAAGTGCGCCCACATGTGTTATTCCTCGCCTTGACCAGCGTGTGTCTTGAACACAGTTTGTACTGAACCCGTCTGGGCGCCATCCCTCCATCACTCGCTCACACTACCCCAGCAACTCCCAGTCTCAGGAGTCCTCCACCCCCCGAGCTTCTGCCAACACTCGCTCTCAAGTCACACTCCTGCAGCCCCCCCTACTCCCGCGAAATGCACTCATCCCTCCACAACCTGTCAGCTGCCTCATTCAGAGCCAAAGCTTGCCCCGTCTATATTCACTCAGGCACATTCATTCGACAAGTGCCTCCACAAACCAGCACTGAGGGCAGCGCATGCAGCCGACCGCACGTCTACAGATACAAGGAATAGGAAGTAACGGAGCCGCGTGACAGGTGAGCTGACAGGTGAGCTCGCCCGACGCAAGCAGCTAACCGTGGAGGTTCGGCCGTAAGCACTGAAAGCACACCGCAGAGAGACCGCAGAAGTGTTGGAGGCGACCTTCTGCGAGGGTAAGAGGTTAGATGCATGCACACGTGCGAATCCGTGGTTTAACTGCTTACCCTCGCAGAAGATCGCCTCCAACACTTCCCGTGATGTTTTGACAAGGAGTTTAGATCAAGAAAGAAAGTCAGCTCAATGAGAGTTGCGAGGCAGAAGAGCGATGACCGAACGGCTGCCGCGGGGAGGACCAAGCGCCCCGCACTCTCGGTGAAACAGCTGCCAGCCCTCGGAGCCCTCGAATTGAAAGGCGAAGCGCAACTTCGGTGCAGAAAAACTAGACATCCACGAATACAGACTCGAAAACAGTTTGGCGGAGAGAGAGGCAGCAGACGACGCAGAAGCAGCAGATGCAGCCTCGAAATGCCCTCTACGGTGAAGAAAATCAACCAGAGTTAGCAGGGGAATAGTCAACCCTTCAGAGAGGGCCGCCAAAAAAAGTGAACGGCCGTCTCCTAAAACACCACTGGCCCTGAGGAAGGCATTTCAGACAGCATAAGCAGGAAATGAGGAGGGCAGGCTCACCTGTTGTGCGCAGTGGGTGGCTAGAAGGCGGCGGGGTGAGTTCTCGGTGAACTGGAGCTCGGGTATCGTTGCGCACTTAGGATGAACCCGGAGTATCTCGAGGGCAGCTTTAATCGCGCACAGCTTGTGGGGCGGGTTCCTCTTGCTACGGTCTGCGCGTATTGTTTACCACCCCGAAAGCGCGCTCGATAGGGGGCGGTGCAACCCAAAGGCGCGTCCAGCAATGAACACCGAGCGCGACACCGAGCGCGGCAAGCGTCTAGTCCACATATCAAAGCCCCAAAAGTACACATCGCGAGTGACAGTGAATGAAATTTCAGTGGAAGAGCATACCGTTGATGAAACTGTTGAGTACGGTGTCCTTCGGGTGTGTGGCTAGCGACGGGACATGCACGCTCGGCTGCGGCGCCGTGGCCCGCGCGGGAGGGAACTCGAGGCCCGCCAGGGGTAGTTTATCTAGTGAAGAAGTGGGGCAAGGGGATAGTCTCCTGACACAGGACCCAGGGACGCTGTGTCTGAGCACCAACTTTAGACTCCCAACCCTTCGCCGCAGTGCGCGCTTCGACAAGGAACCGCACTCCATAATTTTGTAAAGGAATGTCAACGCTAGTTGCGCTTTTATGCTGCAGTATCGCGTCTTTAGATATCTCTACAGGCAGGGTCTGCCCGTGTGTTTATTATGGCTGGCACCCTATAACGTGAGAGTATCAGCCACGGAATCCGATGTTGTCCAAGAGGATACTTGGGTACGCACCCGGAGCCTGTGGATTTCGCGTCGTGTTCTATGAACTCGACTCGCGACGAACTGTTCGGCTCGAAAGGATCCTGGGACCACGTTCGAGCAAGGATGTCAATAGACCCACTGCATGAACATGTGGGAATATGTAAAAGATTTCAGGAGTGAAATTTGCGGCAAATTCGCGAACCCTGCGGGCAAAAAGTTGAAGCTGCGCGTGGAAGTAGCACATAAAGCCTTCGACTTCACGAGGGCTCACCGTCGAGTCATCAGCGAGGTTCACAGAAACTACTGAGCAAGGGACCGACACGACCGACGCGGTACAGCGGCTCGCCGTGGAGCCGAGGAATGTCCACTCGTCAGAATCTGCTTCCGAAATTGTTTCCTCGCGACCTGTGGTGGCTTTACGGGGGAAAGCTTGCGCCGCAGCACTCGCGAAGAATTCTTGCCATAACCTGCTGACGTCGTTGTAATTAGCCTCGCGGTGATAGCTAACGGGTTCAGCGCACGTCCTGTCAACATGAGGAGATGCCTCCTCGATTGGTTCGGAGTCCGTAGTAATCATAGTGCCAGAAGATTGAGGAATGGTTTGCGGGAAGACGCTGTGAGGAGACACTTGAAAACTGTTTTTCTTTGCTCGGGTTCTGCAGGGCAAACGAAAGATGCAATTGTGACGTTTCACGGTTTCAGTCAAGTCGTATGCACCGCACCCGACCGAGCGGGTGAACGACGAGCTGCGTTGCTTTTCCGCGTTTTAGCGCGTCCGAAACTCGCTCGTCAGGGGCGTTGCAAGAACGGGCACGATCGCTCCCATTCCATTGGCTCATTCCCGGGATATTAGGTGCGACGCATCGCTCTGATTGGATTTTCCAAGGACAAGAAGTTGGCCAGTTAGTGATTGGCGAGAGACAAATAAAGATTCGCCAATGACACATTGAGTACGAGGTGAACTGCGAACTACAGAATCGTGTGTGAGAGGGAAAACGAGAGCCACCCAGCAATATGTTCTTAAAAAGCAGGTGTTTGAGGCAGTGTGCCACGTGTCTTTGCCCAGTCGGATACCTTTTGTCTTAGTCAAATGCACGTGGCAGATTGAAGTCTGGGGGTGAGGATTTCCTTCGAAACGCACACGACAGATCTACAAAGTCATCCCAAAGAGCCAAAAAGGGGTCAAAGCTGAAAATGCAAAATGGGCTCTGGCAGTCTAGATGACGTGTTTCATGAGTAGTTCATACGATTTGTCAGATTAGGCCCACGTTCAACTTTTGGAGTCGTAAATATATTCAATATTGGGGGAAGTCAGAGATGAAATCGGAGATTCCCTCTCTTTGAAAAATTGGGGTATGATAGATGTCATCACCAGAGGTGTGGGGTAAGGTTAAGGTATAAGGTTACCCCGGATTTTGGGGACCTTACCGGTAATATCGGGCCGCTAACCTTACCCCTTTGCTAACCTTACTTTGGACGGTAAGGTTACTAATTACGGTAAGGTTACGGTGACCGTACCGTAAGGTTACCGTATATTTTATGGATATATCTCGTATTTGTTTGTATTTTGCCGATTCGTTACAAGTGTAAATGTAGTATATTTATCATGAAAGGATTCATCAGGCTATTTTCACCATATTCGGAGGCATATGGAAAGAATTCAATACAAAGTAAGAGTGTATGCTCAAAAAATAGCTAATAAGTTTATTTGAGGCCGGTACGAGAGTTTCGTTGCATTCCATATGCACAATGGAACATGTGTGGTTGTGTGCATGACGGCGGCCACGATGTAGACTCGCCCAAACTCATATAAGGTGACACCCGCCCCCAACCACACCGGCGCACACACAGGGCTCATAGTGTGTGCGGCATGGGCCCATAATCATGCGTGCTCAAAAAATAGCTGACAAGTTTATTTGAGGCCGGGAAGAGTTTCATTGCATTCCATACCGGAATATCCTAGTTCACAAGATATCAGAGGGTCTCGAACTGTGTCTGGATAAAACTGTCCCTTAATAATATAAACCCTAAGCTAGATATACCCCGAACGGTCTCGCAACGGTAACGGAGTCTAGCCTACCTGTGACACAGCGTGTGTCACAGCACGAGCCTACAGATCAGTCAGCAGTCCAGTGTTGGCCTAGGGCTGCGGCTGGCGTCCCTGCGGCCGCTGCCCGTGCTGCCGCTGCGGCGGATCCCGCTGCCGCTGCACCACCGGCTGAGCCGCCCCGCACTGCCGCTGCACCAGCTCAGTCAATTCTTGGATCTTCCCAAGGAGCACTTGGTGCTCGTCGCTGGAGAGCAAAGCCGACGCACCACCAGAAAAGGGGCTGGCCAGGGCAGCCTTCCCGGCCTCCGTCGCCGCCCATGCCTGGTAAATCTCAACCACGAGAGCGCGAAGGGCACCGAGGGAAACCGTCGCAAGATCGGCCACCATGGGATAGCGCACCTTAACCGCGGCGTAGAACACCGGGTCAAGCCGGGTGTACAAGCTGAGCTTCCTGGTGGCTTCGGTGGGCGTCCAGTCAGCTGCCCTGTTGTCCCGTACCAATCGCTGCTCTCGAGCTAGAATAGGTTGTGGGTCAACGTTGGCGGGATAGTTGAGAGCCGCATGCTCTTGCTGGAAAGACTCCCGTAACGCCACAGGAACGCAGCGCTTGATGATGTCCACCAGAGCACGCCGTCCATCTCGGTCAGCAGATGCGTCCGTACCCGTAAGCCAGACGTGGGCGCTGCTGTGTTTTTCGATGACCAGCTGGAGCACGTCGTAGAGCAAGCCGTTGACCTTGCTCACCACCAGAGCCATAGGCTCGTCCAGATCGAACGAGGCCAACTCCAGTCCAGCGGACGCGAACTCTGTACGAAGCTGCACCACCATGTCGGAGAGCAGGTTCGCGTCAGCCGTGCCGCTGAAATAATGCTTCTTGTCCCCAAGGATATCCTCGCGGATACCCTTGGCCCAAGACCGATGCAGCCGCTGCTTGTAGATTTCGTCAACGAGCTTGGACTGCTCCTGCAAATACTTCCTGGTGGCAACGTCGGCGTCCTCGTTGGAAGTAGGTGCGGGATACGCAAAAGTCGGGGTTTTGACCGTCGGCGTGTTGCGCACCGCGTCGGTCAGCCTCAAGGAGGCATCGATGTCGGAGTCCCTCATAAGGGACCTTTTGGATCTTGTAGAAACCATCACGTAGAGAGCCTGATGGGAGGTGGTACGCTGGGGCGCGTAAGGGCAGCGGCGTGGGGAGAATGCGAGTAAACAGCCATGCGAAGAGTGGTAAAACCATGGCAGCGAGGGGCACTGGAAGACGAAGTCGAGGTCGAAGGTGATGCAGTCACCAGCCCAAGAAACGGTGGATTGCTGGATCAAGGCAAAAAGAAAACCGTACAAGGACATTGCGTCGACAAAGTCTGATCCAGGTCGAACCCCCATAGCCGCCGATCAAACACTCAAAAGCTGCTCATCCCAAATCTCCCACGCGCACCCGAACGCGCCGGTGCGCACCACCTACCAAAGCGGCTGTTTTAGCCAATCATGGCCAAAAGCAATGTGGAATATAGCGTGGATGGGGCCACGACCTACCGGAATATCCTAGTTCACAAGATATCAGAGGGTCTCGAACTGTGTCTGGATAAAACTGTCCCTTAATAATATAAACCCTAAGCTAGATATACCCCGAACGGTCTCGCAACGGTAACGGAGTCTAGCCTACCTGTGACACAGCGTGTGTCACAGCACGAGCCTACATATCAGTCAGCAGTCCAGTGTTGGCCTAGGGGTCTGTCATAGGGGCCTGCACCGGGACTCCCAGTCAGGGCTGCCTATACAGATTCCAGCATTCCATATGATGATATGAATAATGGAACATGTGTGCATAACGGCGGCCATGTACACTCGCCCAAACTCGTATCGGGTCCCACCATCGACACTGAAGGGCAAGAGATACAAGCGTAGAAAAAGACAACATAAACCCACCTGCACGATCGCGGGATACTGCATGTTGATTGTTGTCTTAGAAAGGAGGTCATGTGATGGTAAAACACTCTGTTGAAATCTGTCTAGGCGGCAGCCCCGTGACTGGGAGTCCCAGTGCAAGCCCCTATGACATATATTTAGGTAGCCAACTCTGGGCTGATGACTGACCCGTAAGTTCGTGTTGTGACACACAGAGTGTCACAGGTAGCTAGGTCCGAGACCGTTCCGACTTCGAGACCGTTGCGGGTATATCTAGCTTAGGGTTTATTTTCTTAAGAGAGTTTATCTATATTGGTTCCAGGACTGTGTGATACTGGAATATCCTAGTTCAGAGATATCAGACAGTCAGTGAACTCAATATAGATAGACTCTGATCAGAAATAAACCCTAAGCTAGATATCCCCGGAACGGTCTCGAAGTCGGTACGGTGTCGGTCCTAGCTACCTGTGACACCTTGGTGTGTCATAGCACATGCTTACGGATCAGTCACAGTCCAGTGTTGGCTACCTAGGTCTGTCATAGGGGCCTGTACCGGGACTCCCGGTCAAGGCTGCCTATACAGATTTTAGCATCTGATATCCGTGAACCGGGATATTCCAATACACTCTGATGATCCAAGTTGATCTACAGTTGAGTGATCCCATAAACAATATATATAATAAGCTTTATATATTTGAAGTATAGTCACATTTGTATAAGCATACATGTGCATCGTGCATTCGTTGTCGATTGTGTAAATATTGAATGCTGCCACACGGCACATCGTCGGGGTTTCCACCAAAATGAGAATGTGAAAGAATGTGCCGAAAGAATTATAGTAATGGCGCTGGCGCGATCTGGAGGGGGGTAAGGTTACTATTTACGGTAAGGTTAGCGGGTGACCTTACCGTACGAGGTCGACAGTAAGGTCAACTTGCTGAATATATCAGCTGGACTGTATATTCGGTGAGTCGGATAATCAGAATAGATAACCGGTGAGAATAATCAGTCTTCCCGTTATATGTTCGGGGTCTAGGGTTCCGGGACCGGTGACAGTCATACACCCTAACTATAGTAATGACAGTCGGGGCGTCACTTCCAGCACACCACCTAGGGTGGTGACTGGCAAACTAGGTGGTCACGGAACTGAAATTGTGAGGGATATGACCGATGACATGTGTGTCATACGTGTCATACCTGCCATACATATCATACCATGTCATGTCATGTCATGTCATGTCATATGTTATAATGACATACAGTCGTCGAGTATTGTCAGTACGGTCGACTATGACATGTAAAGTCATAATGTCTGTCATCCACTCACCTTGAGTGACATCTGTCATCGAGAGGCCAGGTATGGCATCGAGATGACGAAGCAAGACAAGTTCTTGAAGAACCGAATTGTTCTGAGAGGACGCGTCTTCGCTTCAAGCATGAACTGAACAGCATGCGAGTATCAATGGCTATTTCGACCAGCCGATACGGTTAGTTCACCCAATGCTCTCGGGTTCACAACCCGATGGTGGCAATGCGTATGACGCGTGAGGGCATTGAGGTAATATGAGGAGCATTGTGCTCAAGCGGACACTTCTGGACACCAGAGCGCTGCACTCATACCCGCCAAATATTGTTGCGTGCTTGCTACAATTCAATAGCAGCCGCGTAGTCTTTCAGGTTCATATACAACCGTGACAGTGGTATTCTCCGCTCGGGCGAAGAACGAGGACACAAGTGTGTATGCAGCAGACTTGATATATTTGTATATAGATTTTGTATACTGTGTGTGTGACAGGTTTCGCGCATACATATCGGCGACAGAGCTCGCACATATACATAATAAGGAACTATATTATTATGGGAGCAAATTTTGATTGTTTCCGGAACAATTAACTTTTGATTTTCCCCGCAACAATGAATTTTGGCCACGGGAAAGCATATGTAGGGTTTAGTGTTAGGGTTTTAGGGTGTCTGGCTACTGGATAAACCCCGTAAACTCTCACTAAACCCTAAATATGCGTGTCCGTAGCCAAAATTCATTGTTACGGGGGAAATCAAAAGTTAATTGTTCCGGAAACAATCAAAATTTGCTCCCGGAAAAATTAAAACCTTCCATAATATATCGAATATCTACACGCGTACAACAACATTCGCTGTAATATCGTCAGCGAACGGCGGAGTGCGCAATAACATCATCAGCGCGATTATACTCGCAGCTTACAACATATCATCAGTGAAATAATAGCGACAAGGTGTGCGCACGAGCGTACGGATCGCACATGCATGCTGTCAATATTTCGCAGGGTTGGTACGGTATGCGAGATACAGACGCGCGAACGAAAAATGATCGTCAGTATGTATGATTCACATCAACTGCGACAGGACGCACGAAATTTCGTTATCAGCGCGATCGCATTCATACCATGCGACATACACCGGCGACAGCGACATACTGTGTGAAATAAATTGGCGACAGCGATGTTCGCTAATAATCCGCACGAATCGTTCAGTGCTACGCACACATATGATGATTTCGCTATTTGCAAATGATCGTCCGCACGAATCGTTCATCATGACGCGCACGTAGGATGATTTTAGCTCGTCAGTGCGATGCGCACCTGCGATGATTTCATCTTATGCAGGGGACGCACGATTTGAGGGCGCATGATCCGTGGTCATCTACATGCAGCGCGACATACAATATGTGTTACGCGCAGACATAGCATGCAATCACGATGTTCATTCAATACTCGCAGATGTACATACAATACTTTGCAGTCGGACGCACCGTTTTACATCAGATGAACATATGATGCTGCGCAGTGATAATGTGTGTTATACCAATCATCAGCATACACACATATGCTGTACAATAATATATATAGTGTGCAATCTCATCACCATTTCACACACATACTGTGGTATACACCATGCAGCACTATTCCACTATTATAATACATGCTGACAGTGAGTGACAAGTTGACACACTTATGCCACTAATCACAGGTCATCATCACTATCACATACTGCAACTTGCCATTATACTGTAACTTGTGCACCATTCACACTGTAATGTGTGAATGGTCACAAATACTTGGCATACATGCACACATATGCATATACCAACTTGATCACGATAACAGTTGGCATACACATGCATATACCAACAGTGTAACATAGAAGTATTGCAAGATTAAAAAGTAAGGACTTATCTTGAAATCACCATTTAGTTATGTTGATCGATTTGATGACTGTCTGTCCGCGCCTAACCGACCATAGGCTTGTACCCTATGGAACCGGGGGTTGATCCCGCAATACAACTGTGCTACACTGTAACATGCACATCTTACATACATGCTAGATTTTGCATCAAAACACCATTTAGCATACCTGCTGTGCAAGTATAGGCTATAAATGAAATCCACTTGGTATAAGGTGCCAATCTTGGTCATTAAGACAGTAATTAGCTCGGTTATTCCTGACGGAGGATTTGGGATGGAATAACTGTTCTACTGTTGATCAAGATGGAATACACACCGGAGCCATTTGTGAAATATACCAATCAACTCATCATCCATCATGATGAGAAGTGCAGGATTACAACTATACTATCCAATTTGATATGCATCATACTTGCTATATACTGTCCAGTGGTATACAGATTATCTTGTATGATAAATCACTATCAAGTTGCTTAAGCGTACTAAATCAGCAAGTACCTGCACAATGCACAATCACTGACACTATTATGTATATTGACATTCACTGACTCAGTAAGTGAAATGCTCACGACTATAATATCAACTACATGTATGATAATATAGATACCATCCAACAAACACATGTGCGTGTTGGATGACAGTGATGGCGATAGCTAAAGGTAACAGGATAAAGCCACATGCTGAAGGGCTGGATGGAGTATATCTCCAGACCCGAAGGCAGTATACAGTGTTCACAATGCAGCTGGTAACTGCTGAACACTGTCCATACCTTTTCACTATCGCTGGAGCAACACCATCGTCTACGCTGCATTCTGACAGTTGATACAGTTCTGATCACTTCAAATGCATGTAACAAATCTCACAGATCAGTATTCATCTTGACAGCTGATAGAGGTTATTACATGTGAGAACAAACACACAGTGAAGCACTACTAACAGGGTGCTACGCTCGCATATGTCAACCGTGAAACTGTGAAGCTATACACAAGATAATACGAAGTGTTATAGCTTCCGCCGAAAGAATGTGATGACAGCCCCTAGGAAGTCAGGTGTGGAAATGATAGATGCTAACATGAACTGTCTGACTACCGAAGTCGATCTCGGAGATAGATGGCGCTGATGACAGTGAAGTAGTCATAGTAGTCGAGCCGTATCGGTGATGACACAGATGACTATGGCACTGTCGGCGTGCCAACTCCAGCACACCACCTCGAGTGAGGTGGGCAGACCAGAATGCATACACTCATACCAATCTCCAGTCCATACCAGAAAGAACCACAATCATGTCTGCCAGGGCTGAAAATCCCAAAAAGCTAGACAAAGTCCACACGGTCCTGGCAGACCTATCAGCTCCCTGTCTCTAGTGCCACTCCTCCACCGGGGGAATAGTGTGCTGCTGTGCCCTGAGGGTCCGCACACCGCGGTGTCATGCAGCCGGATGCTTCGTCAGGGATATGACAAGGAGTACCCGAAGGCAGGTCCAGGTCACCCCGTCACCGTCAGACTTACAGACAAAGGAAGATGTAGGGAGGGTCACAGCGGGTGGAGGCAGAGGCTCTCACGTACGAGACAGGTGCCGGTCACGGGTCCCCGAAGGGTACATAAGGTCGTAGGAGTCAAGGTACGGCATGCAACATTCACATAACAGGTCTTGTGCATGCTTGCTAAACCTCTAGGCTAACTGTCAATCAATCAGCTGGTTGTATTCCGTATATATGTTTTCAAAACCAAATCATAAAGTACCTGCAACAAAGTACCTGCAAAGCACAGTCAGATAAAAAACCCAAAACAGGACAAAACAGAGGGTACTCACAGTCAGATCATGCTGCTGCTTTCTGAGTAGGCCTCCATGTCGAAAATCCAAAAGATCTGGCAGCACTACAATCCTTGTGTACCCTAGTCGTACACTAATATGGATAGGTACCCTAAAATATTAGAGTGCAATCTCAAATATTGGGGGGCATTGTGTCAATTTAGGGAGTGATTCTAGTGTGCATTAGGATGTATAATATCCAAATAGCACCCATAGCAATCGAATACATCCTAAGTAGACACGCACTAATGCACGCACTAATACACCCTAACTACACCCTAGCCGCGCATGCTATCGCTTCCACATTTTAACATGCGATAGAGTATATTAGTGTTAATTTAGAGTACAATACAAATGACACCTTAAATCATACTAATGCACCCTACCATACCACGAGGTGATATGGATTACATTCGGATGCATTAGAGTACAATCCAAATTCACTCTAAAGTACACTAATAAACCAAAAGGTGAAATATATACATATCGAGTGCATTAGGGTATTTTAGAGTGCATTAGGTGCACATTAAATCTGCCGATTAGAGTGCATTCGGATGCATTAGAGTACAATCCGAATTCACTCTAAATCACACTAATAAAGCAAAGGTAAATATATACATATCGAGTGTATTAGGGTATTTTAGAGTGCATCAGGTGCATATTAATTCTGCGAAATAACTACGACTAACCGTTGACCAACAAAAACATTGAGTCATTATGCTTGCAGGTTATCTAGGTTATCGTTGGCATGAGTAGTTGCTTTCGTCCATACAAGAACTGCTACTAGAATATTTCGTTATGTATGCTACCTAGTCGCATTCTTACACAGTAACCTGTTTGAACTCAGAACGCACTGTGTGACAGTCGCTACCATGTCACTCAGGCAAGCATGCGGTGGGCAGGCTCACGAGGTGAAGCAAAGCATGGGATCCCAGAGTAGGAAGCTAAACATGTTTAATCATATTATATCTTGAAACTTACTTAAAAGTATTCTAATCAAAATTTGCTACCTATCCAAGTTACTGCGCAACATGTATCACCTAGCTACGAAACAACACAACCAGCAACGCAGCGTGGCTGCTTCCACTGACTCCGCATGCGTTGCCCGTTCCGACGACATCTGCGATTGCGTTACGCAGCAGGCCGAGTTAGTACAAACAGGCATCACAGAACAAACCAGACTGGCGATAAAATGCACAGCAGCGACAATGCGCAACAAATTACATGTCAACAAACTTACTTGGGTGTGTCCTCTAGTGTGGCGACGGTTATGTCCTCACTGCTGCCGCCCCATGCGCACTGTGACCGAAACCACTGCGTTGTTAGCACAAAGTAAATACACATAACATCATGTAGAACGAGAAACCCAAAATTTCAGCGGGGTGAGTTGGCTTTGAACCAACAACTCCCAGCCCGTTGGGCTGGTGAGATGCACACTATCACCCCCTTCTAGGCATGCAATAAACAACATGCGGACGCATGCGAGCAAGCGCAACAAAACACACACTCATAAACAATACAAAACCCTCACCAACAACAAAATGCGAGTTACTCGTGCAGAATATAATCACAACATGAGCACCAGCGAAAAATGCAAGCAGAACAGTGCAGCATGCTGCTCTGGGCTGGTCAGCGTTTGTATTTGTGATGGCGGCTCAGCGTGGTTTTCATCTTCAACAGCTACAGCACCATGAGACTTCACACTACAGGCCACGGCCGATGAATTCTGGAATTCTAGATCAATCTTCATGCCAGCCTGTGCCAAGCTGCCGAGTGCCGACCCATTTTTATTCGATCGGTATTTATTTTGATATGACGGCACACACTCCAGTGATAGACGATAATCGATATAATACTAGACGGATCGATCTCAAAAAGAGATCTCCACTAGGTCATCTGACCGTAGGATCATGTGCGCGACAGTGCTTCGCTTTTTGCATCCCAACATGCCATGCCATCACGCGTGGGTGGCGTCGCGGTAAATGTACGCGACTGCAGTGGCACTGTCATCGTTAGCGTCTGGCAATCGTGAGATCGGAAGTTCGTCCGTGTCGCCCGTTGGGATTCGCGCTTTGCTGATTAAGTAAGTAAGGTAAGGTAATTTCGCCAGGTTCCAAATCATAAGGAGCAGAGGCTCATCGACCGCAGCCTGTACTGTGAAGTAGCCCTTGAGCCGTTCACGTGTACTCGTGTAGATAGATACAAGATAGAAGTGAAGATAACATCTTCCAGACAATGAGAGGCTGCCACTACCATCCCTGGCTGCCAACAGCAGCAGAGCAGTGTGAAGCACCGGCCCACTTGTAGTATTTTTTGTAGCCTTTCATTTTGTCATTATCGTTTGCACGAGTAGCTCGTTTGCGAGGGTTGAGTGTTGTTTGCGAGTGTATGATTTGCTGTGCTTGCGCGCATGCGTGCTCCGCTTGTTGCTTATTCTTTGTATATCTAGTAGAAGGGGGTGATATGTGTTGCATCTCACCAGCCCAACGGGCTGGGAGTTGTTGGTTCAAAGCCAACTCACCCCGTTGAAATTTTGAGTTTCTCGTTTTATATGATGTTATGTGTATTTACTTTGTGCTAACAACGCAGTGGTTTCGGTCGCAGCGCGCATGGGGCGGCAGCAGTGAGGACATAACCGTCGCCACACTAGAGGACACACCCAAGTAAGTTTGCTGACACGTAAATTGTTGCGCATTGTCGCTGTTGTGCATTTTATCGTCAGTCTGGTTTGTTCTGTGATGCCTGTTTGTACTAACTCGGCCTGCTGCGTAACGCAACCGCAGATGTCGTCGGAACGGGCAACGCATGCGGAGTCAGTGGAAGCAGCCGATGAAGTCAGTGGAAGCAGCCACGCTGCGTTGCTGGTTGTGTTGTTTCGTAGCTAGGTGATACATGTTGTGCAGTAACTTGGATAGGTAGCAAATTTTGATTAGAATACTTTTAAGTAAGTTTCAAGATATATGTTTAAACATGTTTAGCTTCCTACTCTGGGATCCCATGCTTTGCTTCACCTCGTGGGCCTGCCCATCGCATGCTTGCCTGAGTGACATGGTAGCGACTGTCACACAGTGCGTTCTGAGTTCAAACAGGTTACTGTGTAAGAATGCGACTAGGTAGCATACATAACGAAATATTCTAGTAGCAGTTCTTGTATGGATGAAAGCAACTACTCATGCCAACGATAACCTAGATAACACGTTAGCTAGTCACCTGCAAGCATAATGACTCAATGTTTTTGTTGGTTAACGGTTAGTAGTATTTATTTCGCAGAATTAATATGCACCTGATGCACTCTAAAATACCCTAATACACTCGATATGTATATATTTACCTTTGCTTTATTAGTGTGATTTAGAGTGAATTCTGATTGTACTCTAATGCATCCGAATGCACTCTAATCGGCAGATTTAATGTGCACCTAATGCACTCTAAAATACCCTAATGCACTCGATATGTATATATTTCACCTTATGGTTTATTAGTGTACTTTAGAATGAATTTGGATTGTACTCTAATGCATCCGAATGTAATCCATATCATCTCGTGGTATGGTAGGGTGCATTAGTATGATTTAAGGTGACATTTGTATTGTACTCTAAATTAACACTAATATACTCTATCGCATGTTAAAATGTGGAAGCGATAGCATGCGCGGCTAGGGTGTAGTTAGGGTGTATTAGTGCGTGTCTAGTTAGGATGTATTCGATTGCTATGGGTGCTATTTGGATATTATACATCCTAATGCACACTAGAATCACTCCCTAAATTGACACAATGCCCCCCAATATTTGAGATTGCACTCTAATATTTTAGGGTACCTATCCATATTAGAGTACGACTAGGGTACACCTAGTGTACGAAAAATTTGTAGTGCAGTCTGAATAACTGCCTTTTGCATATCCATGTATGTAGCTGTCAAAGAGCATGTTGAAGTAGGGCACGGTGTTCTTGGTGGGAGGAACCGGCTTGGTGTAGGGGTCAGCCAAGTTCTTCTCCGAAGGTACCCTCCAGCACATAATCCAGCCCAATCTGACAAAGTCTCTGAGCATATGGAATCTGACCAGAACATGTTTGATTTTCTGGGATAGTGGGATGTTTTCAGCAATAGACCTGCATGCATCATCATCCAGGAGAAGAGGAATTGGAAGCTCTAATCTGGGGCAGGCTGCTGAGGCTGGTAGGTATTCTGTGCTTCTCATATTCTGATAGTCCACTGGCTTGCGGTCTGATTCTGAATATATCTCGATCGAGCTCATCTGTTACTGATTTGCCATCAGGCCTGACACCACCGACTCCTGTACCCGTAGGTGTAGTGTAGTCCAGGAGTTTAGTAAGGAGGGTGCCTGGCTGTAACCCAGGGTAACTGAATGCAATGTCAGTGGCGACCCGTTCCGCTGCAGTGATTTCAGAATCAAGTCCAGTAGTAGAGGGCGGTTGCCCTTGAATAGGGTGTTGAATACAACCGAATATTTCTGTGAGCATAAACATGAGAGACACCACCCGTTGAGCTGCAGTAGATGCTGCAACATATTCTGAACCCGTAGATGATGTCTCTGTGATAGTCTGTCTGACTGTACCATATTGTAGAACCACTACCACAGAAGAATATAACCATGCCAGAGTATGATCTAGCTGAGTTTTCCAAGTCTCTGGCCAGGTCAGCATCGGAGTACACAAAGAGTGTGAGCACACGTGCTGGCCTATCAGGGTAGTAGAAGGCCATCCTGTAGTGTGCCGTGCAGTCCAGATACTGTGCAATTCTGATAAGAGCTTTCATCGAGTCCTCTGAGGGACAGGCCACAAACTGTGATAGATAGATAACTGCATAGTAGATATCTGGCCGTGAAGTCCGGCTGTGCCAGAGCAGAGACCCAAGGATAGACCGATAGGGCTTGACCAGAGTGAGGTCAGGGTCTGCTGGTTTCGTTATCACAAGTTTAGAGTCCATAGGGGTGCGGAAGAGCCTCTCGGGTACAGTAATCACTCACTTTTAAGAAAACCCGACGTTAAGAAACCAGCCAGCGTTTGGGGGGGGGCGGGGGGTACCCAACTCGATGAGTACGGCTGGCTGGCTTTTTCGGCTAAGAAAATGACCGAAATAAGAGATAACCGTGCTGGCTGACTACCGAGAATGCACTTTCTTAAATTTAAGAAAATTGGGTGGAAATGTAAGGAAATATAATAGAATTTAGGCAATCGAATTGAGATCGATATTGGGTATACAAGAGTGATCGATGTACCGATAATACGTGTATCTCAAGCTGATGCCTTATGCTATTCGATCAAATATGGTACTGCATAGGAAACCTCTACTTACTATGCCCTAAAACTACAGGCTTAAATGAAACAGGGTAAAATAATGCTTACATTTTTACACTGCGTGTTCAGTGCGGCCATCAGACTATGCCGCAGGGACTTGGTGGGAGGCACTTCTAAGATATCTTATGCAATACGTTACATACATTGTATTCTAGCTATTCCACCTTAAGAGCTTTTCAGCAAGCACCATGCGCCAGCCACCGCGGCATCCCCCTTCCCATAGTCCTGCACGCGCAAGATGTGGTCCCTGCGGTCACCATCCTCGTACACCACTTCGAAGTTATACCCACGCCTGTGCTTGGGGTCAGAAATAATCTCGTCGACAAAATCCTGTTTCAGGTCACGCAGCTGCGCACGGCTCTCTGCGTCCATGCGTCCATGTGAAAATTTTAAGAAAGTCGCTGGGCTGAGGTGAGTGTCCACGTCTTGAGTGAAGAAATAAGCTGGCTGGTTGAAAATGAGCGATCTACTATTCTTCGAGTTCTCTTATGACGCTGACGCTGGCGGGGGGGGAGGGGGGGGTACCCAACTCGATGAGTACGGCTGGCTGGCCCAAAATCCCTGTTTTCTTAAATATGGGCGATTACTGTATGTTATTTGCTGGCATAAGGTCCTTAATCTGCCGTCGTGGCTGATTGAGGTATATCCCCTGATCATCATGCTGTACTGTCATATGAAGGATAGAGGATATAGGACCCAGGTGTTTGGCCTTAAAGGTTGCTCTGAATGCAGTCCAGAAGGCTCTCTCAAGAGCCGTGGAACAGGCCATTCCAAAGTCATCCACATATACCACACACATAGCCTTAACCGTAGGCGTGTAGATAAAATAGATACAGGCATCATGTGTAGACTGCCTGAATGAGTATCCCATGTATTTGAAACTGAGCATAAACTGTTTAACCATTCTTTGCCATGATGCACCGGCAATTTTGAGACCGTATAGTGCATACGAGAGTAATGCATAGCTGTAACCCTTAAAAGTATAGCCAGAGGGAAATTGAATCCACACGGGGAACTCAAGCTTAGCATGCATAAAGGCCTGAGACACATCTGGAAAATGGCGAGGCGATCCGGGATCGTTCTTTTCGTGATCCGGAACGGGATCGATCCCGGGAGGGAAGTTTCTTACGGGATCGATCCTGGAACGCCCCGGGTACGGGAACGATCCTGGAACGCTCCAGGTACGGGAACGATCCTGGAACGCTCCAGGTACGGGAACGATCCTGGAACGCTCCAAGTACTGGAACGATCCTGAATCGATGGGGGGACACTCATGATAAGTCCAAGGGTCGATTCAAGCATTCAAGGCAAGTACCATGAACCGCACATTAAAAAAAAGGTAGACTTTCACAAGGCTAGAAAGCAGGAGGCAAATTCAAAAAGAAAAAAATCAACAAATCCACATAAATAGATACACCTTTGAGTACACAAGCTACTTCATTTGCATATGTTCATACGGTCTCCACTAAGATGGTATCACTGGCTATTATACTCTTCTTCTTTCTCATCTATACTTCCCACTCCTATAGCGTTTTGGTGTTGGGGTATTTTTGTCTAAGTTGCAAGCCACTTGGTTGGTTGCGCAAGCTTCACACGCGATTGTGTCGTATTCCATCTTTTAACTTGGGTAAACATTCTTGAATACTCCTTGCTGAAGGTGTTTGGCACCTCTGTCTGCACATGCGATAGTGCCACAGTGAGTAGCAGTTGAAAAGAACTTATGCGCAAAAAACAACAAAGGGTAAATAAGTACTTACCACAGCTTGTGACTTCGTGCATGAGTTCTCATTTATTTCATACTCGACGGCCTAGTCTTTCAAGCTTGGGCCACTGGCCATCTGGCTTCTAGAGTTTTCTTTCCCTTTTCTTCTATTGCTCGTGCTGATTTTTTTGTCTTATTATCCGCATTTTTTTCTTTTTGGGAAGGTGATGCTTGCTTGTTGGTCTCCGAGTAGCGCACGTCCATGTTTTGAGTGGCCATCCTGAGGAACGAATCGTGGTAAAGCTCAACACACATAAGCTGACATGCTGAGCTCAACTGAGAAGCAAAGCAAAGCAAACAGCAAAGTTGGGCAAAGCTGAGTCGAGTTGAGCAGAGCTTAGTCGAGTTGAGCTAAGTTGAGCTAAGTTGAGCTAAGTTGAGCTTAGTTGACACGCGGACAGGAGCAAAGCTGACACGCTGAGCTGATATAAGCTAACAAGCTAAACTAAGCGGAGCTGACAAACCGAGTTGAGCTGACACACAGTTACAGGTACGGGATAATACAACATAGACTGGAATATGTGTGTATATGTGTGTGCCTGTCGTGTTATTCCTATGCTAGGATACGCGTGTACCTCTCTGTGCGTGTGCTATGCCTGTGGTAGGATATATGTGTATCTCTATACCACTGTTATGCCTGTGATAGGATATGTGTGTTTTTTTTTCAAAAGCTAAGCTAAGCTAAGCTCAAAAGCTAAGCTCAACTCAGGCGTTGAGTTTGGCGCTAAGTGCTGAGCTAAGATAAGCTGAGCTGAGTTGTTTTCACTCATAGAGTTGAGGTGAGTTGAGTTGAGTTGAGTTGAGTTGAGCTTAGCTGACACGCTGACGTGAGCGAAACTGACACGCTTAGCTGATATGAGCTCAAAAGCTAAGCTCAACTTTGGCGTTGAGTTTGGCGCTAAGTGCTGAGCTAAGATAAGGTGAGCTGAGTTGAGTTGAGTGAATGCGTAATAGAGTGAGTAATGAATTTTTAGTGAGTGGTCCGGAGTGTGGGTTGTGAGGTTATGAGAGCGAATACAATTACCTTAATGCACGTTCGTTCTTCACAGTCCCGCTCCTTTGAAGTTTCTGCCTTACCATACCCAACACCCCATGCTGTGTGAGAATGGCTTGGTTCCAAAACCTCAAAGAACATAGTGAAAAATAACATGCTTATCTTGATCTTATGTAAGACCAGAAAGTGCGCAGTACCATACCATACTTTTATAGTAATCACACATATCCTAAAAGATCTAAAACACGGGAGCACATATGTGGAAAATTATTTTTGCATCAAAATATTACACCTCTTTGTGGCGCAACGGGAGACAAGTGGTCACAGACACAAGAGTGTCAGACCTACTCAAACCCAAGATGCCATACATCACAACAAGGCCAATACCTTGTTGCTCGCGGATTAAGGGCGCTCCAAACAAACCCGCAGACCAAGGGTGCAGGCGCCTTCTTCTACAAGAGTAGAAAGCGTGACCACAATGGTTCCTTCAATGGCGCAATCACCAATGTGTGGCCAAGGGAGTTCGTTTTTGCAACGCCACAAAGGAGGTGTAATATTTTGATACCTATGCTAAATAAAATATTTCTCATAGGGTTGCAGGATTTGCACCGACCAAATAAGATATGCAAACAGCTTATGTGAAAACCGAGCTTACAGTTGATATTCGTTATAGAATACTAAAAGTCAATAGCTAAAATAAGTCTATACATTAAAACAAAACAGTTTGATAAAAAGAAAATAAAGAAAATAAAAAATAAACCACCACTCTAAGTGGGGAAGGATTACCTAACTATTACCCAGCAGTTCAATCGCAATGGTTCCACCGCGAGCTGCGAGCTGGTTCAAGGCACAAAGGATTGCACAATAACAGTGTCCTCCCCACTAAATCGCATATTTAGACTGAGGAACTCTAGGTTCTACCTACAGTGAAGGCAAGGAGCGATGTTGCTGTCCTAGGCACAGCAGTTCAATCGCAATGGTTACCTGGCACGATATATCATTTAAGTAATATATCAGGTATACGAGGCATATACCTGTGTTGACTATGCAAGGCCATCCCTCATCGAGTCGTTGAACAAGTGAAAAGCTCCCTGCCGTCACTATCCCGACACACACCCGACTCTCTTAATTAAAAGAAAGACTAAACCAAGTGCGATGCAATAAAAAGCTCAAACAAGGACAAGAGCGTACCTTAAATTGGCTGGGTTGGGTTTCACCCCAGGGCGTGCCGAAGGCTAACGCACTCCCAGCCTCATTTGAGCGAACTGTCTATCTAAAACAAAGTTCGCATCGTCGGACCTTAAAAACTACAAGCACCTATATCACGATACTCGCAATTTATGCAAGTGCAAATCGCGCTACAAGTTGCACTGCTACTAACTGTAGTAGCAATGACTGCAAAAGACATGCTACGGAAAGCATGGAGACATACCTTAGATTCCCAGTGTTTCCACACCACCAGAGCCCAAAAGCAATTGGGGTGGTAACTGGGATCGGTGCGTCGGATATTTATATCCCGCCTCCTCGCCAAGAGCCATGGGGCGGTTGTCATGCAATTTTGAGTTGCGACACTTGGAACCTAGACTGGGCCTTTTTAGAAGCTAAAAAGGCCCAGTTTTTCACGATCCAGTAAAAACAAGCAAACAGGCACACACACTTGTAAAATTCTATCGAAGAATTCAATTTGAAAGCACATTTTTCCAACTAGCTAGCCTAAAGGCAGATAACGCACACAAAACAAGTACTTAAAAATCACTTAATCATCACGTAACGTGGGAGCTCCTAGCCCCACATCAAATGTCGCGCGTCCCTATACCAACTCACCTGCCCTTCAAGATATCACTATGATTCAAGGTGCGCAGGTTGATCCAGCTTTCCGATCTTACTAAAAGGTTGTGAGCGCACCTGGCGGGAATGATGTCCGCTCATTCCGTGTGTGACCAACTGCTTCCAACCATTTTCGAAAACGTGCTCATGGACTTCATCTGCGAACACTGTAAGTGAATTACGAAAGGAAAATAGGTGCGCAGGCAGGATCTACTCTCAAAATCTCGCACGAAAATTATGGGGTAAATCATAGTTTTGGGCAAGCGACAAAGTGCGTGGGTGTGTGGGTTACGTAAACACCAAACGCATCTTGCTTGCGGCGACCACGCTATGACCAACCACCTGCGGAAAATATACGGTACGCGAAAATATCAGAAACTATTTTATACTAGCAACACAATACAATCAAATTATCTAGGCTGATCTAATCAGAGTTTGCAGTATGGTTTTCGGCTCACGTGCTTTCAAAATTCGGAGACGCACGTAAGACTAAATGGGAAGTCAAGAGCTCACGATACTGTGTCCATGCGCCATGGCGCGCCAGTGACATTTCTGCTGACATCTGATGTCATTGACATTTCTGATGTCATCGATTACTGGAACGCGAAGAAACGGTGCAGTGCGTTCGGGATTTCCGATGACGGTTTACGATCCAAAGCGAAACGAGAACGCGGATCGCGGATCATCACCATCGTTATGAGCACGCTCTCAGGCGATGCATGAACGGGGATCGTGACGTGTCGTCTTTGTTACACGAGCGCTCCGCAACGGGGGGGAACGGGGAACAGTCGATTACGCATTCAGAACTGAACGCCGAATTCCAGATGCACATCCAGATGTGACACCACCAGCTGAACTAGAGCTGCAAATATAAATAGCAGTCTGAAAGCTGATATTTCTGGGGTAGCCGAGGAGGTCTCCCATGGAAGGTAGCCTGTAGTTCTGCTGCCGTCACCAGCCATACGGGCTTTAAATATCTGATAGGGCTTGCCTGCTCCAGTAGGGTCGGGTTTGAATGGCATAGATAGTACAAAACAGTGTAGTAAGGTACTGTGCATCAGCTGGAGGTGTCCCCAGCTTGAGCTTTTCCTGATCAACCATATCACCAACCTCCTGATCCATAGCCTTTAGCCAGTCACCAGACTGTGGTGAGGATAGGGCCTGTTTGACACCGTGAGGTAGCTTAATCTCCGGTGCCGAGCGAGACCTCAAGCATATGGATAATAGTAGAGGTAGGGGCATCGATCAGTGAGGAACTGCTCCATGCTGCTGAAACTGCCAAACATATACTCTGCTCTGAGGTCACTGCTGAGGCTGTCAGAGAAGGGCAGGTAAGCCGCTGAATGAGTAGATGGGAATATGATCAGGTTGGCTGGCAGATCAATGTGCCAGCCAGCCGGCTCGTCGGGGCAGGGCTCCAGGATAACACCGTAGGGCCTCCTGTTGCCTCTGTGGGTGGAGATGAGAAGAGCACTGTAGATAGGTGCTCTGATTGACTGACGAGCTTTCACAATAGTCCAGATAGGGTAGTGTTCGTTAATGCCATTTAGTTTTCTGTAGCAGTCCAGATAATGCAATAGGTCCCGATAGTGCTGACCATCTGATGTCTGTGATACATATCTGACTGCCATAGTCCAGGTAACTGTGCCATTTGTCTGAATAAGCTGAACACATGCATGTGACTCCTCCCCGTCAAAGAAAGAACCAATACCATGAATCCTCGAGCCTGCTGTGTCAAAGCTGTCACTGAAAGGCTGATGAGGTCTGTCATAGGATGCATCAAACTCCCGCTCTGCCTGATGTGGGTCCGGAAAGGAGCCCAAGATCTCTCCCATGTCCTGATGATTATGAATCCAGTGAGGCTTGCCGACATAGTGTATCATATTTGTTTCCGTATCCAAGATCTTATATGCCAGAGAGCTGACTGATACACCAACAAGACGGCCTGACCAGGCCGCCCGCTGAGACTTCCTGGACATGCCTGTCTGTCTGGAGTTCCTGTGCTGCTGAGACATAACGACATAGCAGTTCTGACCGAAAGCTTTCAGTTTTGCATAGCCATAGTGGTAGCCTCTGATCTGATGAAATGGTGTAGTAGAGATGTTCTTGTGAGTTGAGAGGTTCCATATGAAGCCAGCATGGGTGGCAGCCAGAGGCCAGTAGTCCTCGGGCATGCCAGCCGCCAGAAGTAATGCCTTAGCCATGTCGGATATCTTGCCAATGGCATTTTCTGCATGAGGATTGTCTGTATGTACTGTAGGTGATGATTTCTGGTGTAATATACGATGCTTCTGATAGAAAGCAACACACTGAGGGTCACCCATCTCTGGAGCACAGTCTGTACGGAGTGTAATGGACCGTGGTGTATATCCCATCGCATGTAAGCTGCCGTAGAAATGAACCAGGCAGGCATAGTATTCTGACTTCTGTACGAAGGTATAGACAAATATGAACCTGCTGACATAGTCAATGAACTGGCATCGGTACAGGTGGCCGTTGTAGCCAGCTGGTGTTATAGGTCCGGTCATGTCAGCAGCCCACTTCTGGCCGGGCTGTATGGTAACTGATCTCAGCTGGTCATGGTGTCCGCAGGGCTTCTGCTTTAGCTTACACGTACAGCATACTGCACAAAATTGAGAGCAGGTCGGCATAGCTGCTATAGCTCGCCTAGATAGCAGAGGCCGACCGAGCCGAATGCCAGGTAGGTCGTAGAGCTTAAGCAGACTGGCTGTAGAGCCGTGGCCCATGACTGCATGGAACTCCACAAAGGGGCTGACCCGAACAGGAGTGTTCCTGTTCCTGTAGAACAGGATACAGATCTCAAAGGGAGTGCCATCAATGAATACTCTGTCAGGTCCGCCATCTGAGCCAGCCGGTGTCAGTGGGTGACTGGAAGCATATGTGGGCTTCCGTGAGAAACTGAATATCTTCTTACTGCCTTTAGGGTAGATATGCAGTACCTCCATAGTACATGTCTTGTGCCATATATGGTGTTGGGGCATATACGGGACAATCCAGAAGTAGGTGGTGTTATGCGGGTCAAGAAGAAAGTCATGGTTGCCCTTAGTCAACATTCTGTCAATCATACTGATACTGAAGGGAATATTGCCATAGAAGAACTGACCCGTCCACTGCTTGGTGTGACAATCATCTGATATAGACCAGTGTTCAAGAGCTGGGTGATTGTTACCCTCGCCAACAGGCAGAGAGTCACCATACATAGATACATCAAAAGCTGGAGTACCAAGTTTAGCTGTGGCTTTAGGAGAGCCGTGAGTAGTAGCCCATTTAGTATACTCGCTATTACTCCACTGCCAGTCTGATGAGTCTCCTGTGCGGGTCCTGACAGCTGCTGAGCCGAAGTGGTGAGTATGCGGGCTCTGTGGCTCATCCCAGAGGTAATCCACCTGATTGTCCATGATACGGTACGTCCTGCCTGAGTCCAAGTGAGTGTAAGTCATGCTGATGAAGTCCGGAGAACTGAAGCCGTGTCTGAGCATAACCCGGGTAGATAGAAGGGTCCTGGCGCCTTCTTTGAAGTGGCAGCCAGGAATAGAATACTCATCTATCTCCCCTGATAGTATCTCACGACCGTACAGGTGTAGTGTGCAGGTCCCGTCAGTCCTGGATACAGGTCCTGTCATCACTGTGGAGAAACCAATAGTGGAGGAGGTGTCCAAAGCTGAGATCCTAGACCTGGTGCCTGTGATATTGCCAGTGGCACCAGAGTCTACCACAATGCCGTCACCGTCCCGTGATAATGTATAGGCTGAGACAACTGGACTACTGGTGAAAACTAGTCCAGGTGGTGGTGTGCCGTGTGCTGTCCAGGTGAAACCGAGCCACCAAGACATGTGTACCAAGGCACCACCGACGGTGATCATGATCTCTGCCAGGTGTGAGGTGGTCTGAAATACACTGCCAGTCTCATGCAAGGCCGCTGAGCTGACACCACCGAAACCTCTGTCCAATGCACTGTCGCCTGAGAGTGACTGAAAGTCCAGAAAGAAGAGAAACAGACACTGTATGATAATTGCCAGAATAGTTGCCAGAGCCAGAGCTGTGAGGTGTCGAGTCCGCCTGCGGCGGTCCTCACTGTCTGTTGTTATAGCTGCCCGGAAGAGTTGTATCTGGGAGGCGGCATCGGGCGGCATACCAGAGCTGGTGAACTGGCTGTGGTCACTGTGAGAGTCTTCTGAGCCAGGTCCAGAAGAAGAGCTGTGTCCAGCCCCAAGATCTGACCAGTCCCACTCACATGAACCACTATACCCAGTGTTACCATCCCCAGTGCCACCATCAAAGCCACCATCAGACAGTATCCCCGTCCCCGTCCCCTGGGCCCCTCCCCGTGGGCCCCCAGGTGACAGCAGTCTCAGTCTGTCCGAGGCATCCTCCTGTCCCACAAGCATGCTCACATCTGCCATGGCACAGCCTAGGAAGCCGAGGACAACAAGTGTGGAGACGAGGGCATGTCTGTAGAAGGGTACACCACCCCTACCTACACCCCTACGCAGGGTAGGTCCAGTGACGGGCGGTGGAGGGTTATAGTACTGTCCTTCCCCTGAGCCACGGGGCTCAGGGCTGTCGGGCTCGTCCGAGGCCCCGACTACGGACCCCGCAGACACCCCGTGTCCGCTGGCAGGGGGGTCCATAGCCGTGGCATACAGTCCAGCTCCTGCGGTGACAGAGCACGGGTCAGGGCTGGGAGGGAGGGGAACTACCGGAGGTGGTGCTCGCGGCTCCCTCGCTGTCGTTGCGGCCGAAGCCGGTAGGGTGTCGTGCCACTGGGTAGGCTGGGTGTGATCCTCACACCACATCCTCTCCCAGTGGCCCCGCTCCCTGTCGGTGAGGTCGGGAGGAGTGCCACGATGGCTACGCCGAAGCTCCTCGAAGGAGCCGGGCTCCGGCCCAGTCACAGACTCCAGCTGTGTACTCCAAGGCCTCGGCCCCCAAGCTCCCTCAGACTCCCGAGTCTCACTGGATTGTTGTTCGGTCATTTTCTGGAACCGAAGGTCACCTGCAAGCACCAGGTCAGCAAACAGCCCGGAGCTAGGCTCCAGGGGTGTGTCGTGTGCAAACAGTGCTGATACGGGGTGCATACAGGTGTCTCCATGCTCAACATCGTCCGGTGTGTCAATCGAGGACGGTACGGTGTGATCCAACGTCTGAGCGGTCCCGTCTAACACTACACCTGCGTCTGGATGTGACCGGGTAGACGCAGGCTGTGTGTCACACGGTGAGCATGTGATGCTCGGGGCCGCACGGTAAAACGAGGAGAGATCAAGCGGTGCCTCAGGGGTAGTGACAGAGTCCATGCGGGCATCGACCGGTGGGGTTGGTGTGATGTCACGATCGACACCACCCACCCCGAAGCTGCCAAAATGAACTCTCCCTAGTGAGAGGGATGAGAGAGGCCCCTGAAGATCCTGCTCATCGTAGTTAATGTCGTCCCCTGCACAGCAAAAGGCTTGGAATTTTGCGGAAGCTTTCCGCCGTGAAGCCGATCCCATTCCTCATGTTGTTCCTGAGTGTAGGAATCATGCTCCCAGGCATCCCACTCCGAGTCAGTCCACTCCTGTGGTGCCCAAGCGGGTGCATGTGAGGCATCATCTCCCTGGGTGAGATAGGCGGCAAAGGACAGAGACCCGTCGTCAGGGTAGGTGCACACCGACTCCGATGGGTCACAGATGTCAGGTGTGCCGTGCTCCCAATTTCAGACTGCCTGAAAAGCCTCCTCCGAATGCTCGTAAGCCGCCTGGTAGCGGGCTGCCAGAACATCGGTGAAGGCTCCCTCGGCCAGAGCCTCGGGATCAAGGCGCATCGAGTGAGCCGCCAGGTGCTGTGTGTGCACGCAGTCTGCCTGGCGGTGTCTTCCACCGCAGGACCAACAGTTTCCGTAGAACTGTCGTTGGCCCCTGGGTGGAAGGTGACGCGGGCCTTCCGCTTCTGTCCTTTGCCCTTCTTGCATTTGCCCTTGCCCTTCCTGCGGATGCCCTGCGACCAATTCCCCCCCTTCGCCAAGGGGGAGGCAGCAAAGCAAAAATTCTTCCCCTTCCCCTTAAAAGGGTGGGAAGATCGTCCAGGATAATAAACATCACGAGGGCGGGCAGGGCGGAGGTCGGGAGCTCCCCTGGGGTCCAGGCCGCCACGTTCACCGTGGCGGTGACCTGCATCATTGTATAAAAAGCGTTTGTTAGTGGCTTCGCTTTCGCTGATGTGTTGTAGACCCGCTGAATCGCGAGTCCACAACTCACCAGGGTCAGCTCTGCCTTCTTCTTGACCTTTTCAATCGCATAATCCTCGTGCACCTGTTTGTAGGTGAGAGGACATGTGCGACGAAGGAACAGCCGTACCGAATCCTCCCTCGAGATGTCGAGGCGGCTGTGTTGCCCCAAGTCCGTCGCAGCATTACTGACAGCGTCAGTGAAAGCTTTGATGAATTCCTTGGGGTTCACACCAGCCGGGACCTCTACCTTGGGAGTGAAGATGAAATCGGTTTGGTCGAAATCCTCCAGGTCAGGCATTACGTCCCTGACTAAGGCAGTTAAAATAACTTTGCCATCGTCAGGGAAGTAACGGTGTGCCTCCCGAACCGAAGCGAGCGCTGGACCGCCACAGAGATACTCCAACAACTCTTTTAAGAGTTTGTTTGCGTTGGGCATTACTGTGGCGGTGACGTCGTCCAGCCGGAAAGCATGTGAGTAAAGTGGGTCAAATCTCGTGAGGCGTGAGGTAAGCTCCTCAACGAGGGAGTCAAGTAGTGAACGAGCATTAGACTCGTCACCACAAAACCTCCACTCGTCGATGGCGTCCCCTTTGCCACACAGCTTAGATTTAACGCCCCTCACGAGCGCCTCGATCTTCTGCTGATCATCGAGAAAAGCTGCGGCATCAGCATCAAACTTCTTCTCAGCCGTTGACTGTTGTGAAGCTGCAGCAACTGGTGTGGGCACCAGCTGGTCAAATTGTAACTGTCTCTTGGAGGCACCAGCTGGGTGCGCTCTCAGTCTAGCTGGAGCCATCAGTTGGTACGGCGTCGAGGCCATGCCGGCAATTTTAGCAGTTGCGGTTGTCGAACGTTAGTCAAGAAAACCAAAGATTCAAAATGTTCGCTAATCAAGGGTCTGAAAAATACACTGCAAAGTTCTCGTCAAGAGAAAACAAATTTACACTCGAGCAATTTATAGGAAATAAGGGCAGGGGCTTCAAATTCAAGGTCAAAGGTTCAAAATTTACAGCCATGGAATAGGGTAAGGTGAGAGAGGGGTGGCGGTCGCGTTGTGAGGCTTGATGTCGACGCGCGTTCTGCTTCGGAGAGTGCGGTTAGCTAGACCGGTCCATCTTTGTCCTAAGCGATTGTGCTCACAAACGGAAAACTTTCCTCTCTCTCACACTACCTTACTCCGTGACTAGTGCGTCCTAGAACCTCATGCCCTGATTCTCAGCCCCGAGCCCCTATAAAGGCTTTAGCCAGCCATACTCGGCGGTTTTTAACTAACCACCTAAGGCCGGTGGTGGGCGCAAACCTGTGAGAACAAACACACAGTGAAGCACTACTAACAGGGTGCTACGCTCGCATATGTCAACCGTGAAACTGTGAAGCTATGCACAAGATAATACGAAGTGTTATAGCTTCCGCCGAAAGAATGTGATGACAGCCCCTAGGAAGTCAGGTGTGGAAATGACAGATGCTAACATGAACTGTCTGACTACCGAAGTCGATATCGGAGATGGCGCTGATGACAGTGAAGTAGTCATAGTAGTCGAGCCGTATCGGTGATGACACAGATGACTATGACACTGTCGGCGTGCCAACTCCAGCATTACAGACACTGCTCTGATTCATTATTCGAGCTTTGTTCTGATTTACTTGGAATCTTGATCTGGATCTGAATCTGGATCTTTCAGTGCACCGCCATATGCCCAAGTAAAGGGTAGGTTACTATGAGCATTTGCTCAAGTTACTTAGTATCTGCATGGTAATGCCATCCAGAGTATTGTCATGAATCCAAAGAGATAAAGCAGACCTCCAGCACACCCATTCGTGGGTGGGCAACGTGATCGACAGCCACTGACAGGCGACTGAACCGAGGAGTAATCTCGGCTTTTTGGCCAAGGTTATCTGAGGAGTTGACAGTCCTAAGTAAATAATAAATCAACTGATAAGTTATCACTTAATTGACTGCACTTAACTGTTGATACACCTCAAGGTATGTCTTACGCAAGGTCGACTTTACACAAAACTTCCGAAAATATCTTTATTCGATAAACATGTCGCTCAAAGCAATCTAAACATATTGCGTACTCCAGGTATGCAATTGACCCAGGCATTGAAAAGTTATGGTCGATACCGCTCAGTTATCTCCCATACTTAACCATACATAAGCGGAAACTTAAATCGCTTATATCTCACGATCTAGAAAATCAGAAGTTTTGTGTAAAGTCGACCTCGCGTAAGACATACCTTGACCTGCATATTCACATTAGGGTTTGGTCTATTTGTCATGGGTTTCAATCAGTAAAACCCAATGTACCAAATATTGACCATACATATATCTTCACATACCAACATGAAAAATGTCAATTTCCATTTCATGTATTCAGGTGAGATATATTACAGAGGTGTAACAGCTGTATACATTATAGTATACACCTAGTGCTCATATACACTGAGACTTATAAGTCAAAAAGTGGTGGAAATAGGCGGTGCTGGCGGCGGTGGCACGGCCGGAGCGTCGGCATGTGCGTTGTCGTGGACCTTGAAGGTGTTGATGTTCATAGCACCACCAACCGCGCAGACCCCGAAGCGGGCGTCAGGGGGCTGGCAGCACTCCAGATACTCGTCGATGGTGTCGGGCACCCGCTCCTCGGCGACAGCGAAGGAGAAGGCGGAGACGGTGTCGTAGAGCTCCGGTTTGCCGTCTGCAACGTAGCAGATGGCGTCGAAACGAGCGGGGTCGTTGTTCTCCATGGCGCTCTGGAACAGCGTGGCGAAGACGTCATTCTCGTTGTCCGCAACGCTGAAGCCGTGTGCGCCAACATGTCCGCGTGGCCCGCCGTTCGGGCAGTCCCGATGCCAATGCTTCTCCGCCGTAGCGGAGCATGTCGGGTTCCCGCACAACGGAACGAACGTACCGGTGGGTTTGTGGAAAGCCACCTTCCTCGAAGGCTTCCCACGGAAGCTCTGCGGGAAGTTGCCGTGCTCGGGAAGAGGCGTCGCAGCGAAGCGGTTGCCGTCACCATGTCCACCTCGTCCGATGGCGTTCGCTTCTTGTCGTTGCGGGTCGTGAAGGCTTTGGTGTCGTCGATACGGTTGTGAAGGGCTTTGTTTGATCTCTTTCTTCATGTCGAAGAGTTGGTCGCGGAGCTCGCTGAAGATGGTCTTGCAGTCTTCGTCGTCGCTTTGTCCAGTCAGGGCGAGGGCGGAGTACTTGCGCGCAGCAGCCGGGACGTGCGAGTCCGTCCCGTTTTGCGCGTAGCATTCACGGACCCATTGCTGAATGGTGGCAAGGGACTCCGCCGCCCGTTGGTCGTGCAACCGAAGTTGGTTGACAACCGGGGCATAGAAAACCGGGTCGAGGGACTTGATGAACAGGGACTTGACCTCCATGTCGTCGAGGGTGCTCTTTCGTCGAGCAGACCGAAGAGCGGCGTTGAAGGCGGCGATAGTCCGCGACGGGTCGAACTGGGTGATCTTGATGGCCAGAAGGTCTGCGGTGCCCTGAAAGGGTCCGCCGGAATCCAGAAGCATCCTGGCGATCTCCAGCAACACCCGTTTCCCATCAAACGGGTGTGCCTCCGCCGAAGACTCCATCCAGTCTGCCGCGGGCGACACCGGAGCGATAATGTACTCCAGTGCAAGGTTAGGTATCAATATTCAATATTTTCGATATATTGATATATCGAAATATTGTTATTGATTGATAACGAATTCATCGATATTGAAATATTGGATATTGATTGATCAAAGGGGGCGAATATTGAAATTGATCGATCCGTGCAGGCGGATATTGGTATTGATTGATATGAAATTCGCGATATCGATATCGATCAATGTTGAAACGTGAATTCAAATATCAATATTGGAATAACGATATCGATATATCAATATCAGGGCCCATATCGATCCTGTGCCGTTGAGTTTTGCGAATGCCATAGACTGATTTCTTGATTTCGATCGTGGTATGTGAGATCGATGGTCCCTGTCGTGTAGGGTGTGCCATGCAATTTATTCCGTAAAGGATCTACGTTATAAACAATTCCATACCGATACCCGGTGACGCCGTCAACAATTTCACCGAACCGTGTGCCGGCATGTCACTCGAGGGATGCAAACTGTGAAACGGACCCAGTAGCACGCCTTTGGCGCGCCGGCAGTGATGAGAAGGAATACTTTGTGGAGGATATTCTAGCAACTCGCAAGCGCGTATGGTGTGGATCCAGTGGTCGATAAGATGGGAGGATCTTTCAATCTTCCCGAAGGTGACACGCGAGAGCCTACCGAGAAAACATCCCCAAGCATGGGCATCGTTGATATCATATTGATTATTGATATTCTTCAATTTTGCAAAAATATTGTTATTTATTGATTTGCCCCTGTTACGTATTGATATCGATTGATAACAAGATGCATATATCGTTATTGATCGATTTCGCTCAATGAATATTGTTATTGATCGATCACGTTCGAGCCATATCGATATCGATTGATATCAAAATTCAATTATCGAAATCTAATCAATACCGCTACATGATTTCGATACCTAACCTTGCTCCAGTGTCGAAAACAACAGTTTGTTCGCCTCAGCGCGGATGGGCAGGGTGGAATCCTCCAGGTCGAACAGAGAAGAAAACGCGGCCTCCTCAGTGACGAAAGTGTCCCGTAGCGCCAGAACCAGACGGGCGAAAACGGAGCTGACGTTCGACTCCGTACCATCAAAACGTCCATGTTTGTCGTCGTACAACACCTTCTTGATGACGAGCTTGGCGGCACGCTCGTCGAAGGACTCCTTCGCCAGACGTCTGGCCGCGTCGAGGAACATCGCCCCCGCTGATTGGGCAGCCGGTGCAGCCGCAACCGTAGGAGTGGCTGGTGTAGTTGCATGTCTGGCTGCGCCATGGTCGAAAATGGTAACTAGGGAGCGGCGTGCGGCCGCAGTGCGAGATCTCGTAGAAGTCCCCATGATGAAATGACTACAGAGACAGGGTGAGGTGAATAATGCGAGATGAGGGTAACGGTTTGGGCGACGGCTTGCGAGTTGCGGCAGGTCGTCGAGGATAAATCGGGGAAACAACAAATAATACGCGGTCGTGTGGGACGAAAGGACGTGATCAATGCCGGACGGTGTACTAGTGGCCACAAACAACAAAATCCAGCCCAACGATACTGCACGGAAAATAAGATGCCATAACGCGCGCCCCAATCATGTCCAATAAACCGCGCGTCCGTAACTGAGCCATACCGCCCATACCGAAAACCTCTCTAACGCGGGTCCCTCAACCCATCTCAAGCGTTGGTGTTTAGCCAATCATGGCCAACGTCGCAGTGTAAAATTAAGAGTGCGTGGGACCAAACCTGCTGAATATATCAGCTGGACTGTATATTCGGTGAGTCGGATCAGAATAGATAACCGGTGAGAATAATCAGCCTTCCCGTTATATGTTCGGGGTCTAGGGTTCCGGGACCGGTGACAGTCATACACCCTAACTATAGGAATGACAGTCGGGGCGTCACTTTCAGCACAACCTTACATTACCGTCATTTTGGGGGGAAATCCGACGGTAATGTATAACCTTACCATTACGGTAAGGTCACGATAATCTTACCGTGACGCTAACCTTACCCCACATCTCTGGTCATCACATACTAGATACTTAAATTACGCTCGGACCACTTTTTACATTCTTATTTAAATGAACCCCACTTTTGAGTTTTGACCAATCACAGTAGAATGTTTAAAATTGATCTGGGCATGCCACTTTGTAACAAACGCCGGCTTTTCATGGGACGGAAGCCGGGTTGTCCAGCGGGTGACACATTGTGACACAGGTGTGACGTACGCATGACATAGTATCATATGTGGCACTGGCTTGCTTATGACGTAGTCGCGATGCAGACTGCTGATGGCAGTGCATGGCTGGTTTCAGATGTGACAGAGAATGTAGAGTACAGCCGATGGTGCATGTGGCAGATATTTGGGAGACGATTGACGACGTGGGCACGATCGTAGGAGGCAGTGAGATACTGTGACACAGGTGGTGGTCGCGCAGAGGTGAGAGCGCGACGCACGGACAGGAGACTGGTAGTTTGGAGGTACCGGAATATCCTCGTACACCAGATATCAGATAGTCCCGTACTCAGTGTGGATAAACTGTCTAAGATAAATAAACCCTAAGCTAGATATACCCGGAACGGTCTCGGACGGTCTCGGAGTCTAGCCTACCTGTGACACAACGTGTGTCACAGCACGAACCTACAAATCAGTCAGCAGTCCAGTGTTGGTCCTAGGAGTCTGTCATAGGGGCCTGCACCGGGACTCCCGGTCAGGGCTGCCTATACAGATTTCAGCACACCACCCCAGCACTGTGGGTGGTGACTGACAAGGAGAGTCAGAAAATGTAAAGTGCAAGTGTTAGGGCAGGAGCCAGGGTGACAAGGCCTAACTGCTAATCTAACTGTGCAATTCTGATACACAAATTAGAACCCGTCTAGCTAGCACAAGAGCAGAAACACACGAGCAATGAAGGTCCCGCTAAACTACTGAAAGGCTCTGTGTCAGCAAGTCAAATTGAAGATTTCAAAGGTGTCAAAGTAAAAGCATAAACCAGATTGAAGACCATGTTGAGGTCAAAGCACATCTCAGCACACCACCATGAAAGTGGTGTACTGCCAGAACCAGAACCAGAGCTACTCGGGGTCAAAGGACAGAGGAGCACCGTCACCACAATGTCCACGGCAGTAGTTTGCAGCACTGCACTCCAGTGGGTCAGGCGGCCGGTGAACCACCGTCGCAGCACCCAGGGAGTGCAGTACCGCATCCAGAGTGACGGGGTCCAACTCGGAGATACCTGGGTAGATGCACAAGTCCCCCCTGCACAGCACAGGCTGCGGAGCAGCCCGACCCGATACCTGTACAGAGTCGATGTCGTTGGCCGCCGTGTAGGCGGCAGCCCCCCCTCCCATGATCGAGAGCAAGATAACAAGAGAGATGAAGAAAGAAAATCCCCACGTACCCGCGTGTGCGGGGAAGCCCCATGGCGGCTTGCCACAGCCGTAGGTGCGGGAAGCACCACCAGACTGAGGCACGTAGGCTGCGGACTCCGACGCATGATTAGCCGAAATGGCCGGAGTCCGCGGCTTCACCGTGAAAGTGCCGTCGGCGAAGTCCTCGTAGTCGTCCGTGTCGTAACCTGTCAGGTCAGACGGGTGGACGGCGGCGTGATTAACCGTCTGCACGAAGCCTCCGATCTCACCGCATGTCGCCTCCGTGGTGGTCACCCGCGCCGATTGAGTTGGCGAGGGCTCCACATCGTACACCTGCGAGACAGGGATAACAGGGGCCGGCACGGCGGACGCCGATGCCGCCGCACCACCTGCCGGAACCTGCTCCTCCGGCGCGACCCCCGCCGCAGCGGCAGGGCCACACACCAGAGCCGATGCATGCTCCTCCACCTCACTCCCAGGAACAAAGGACGCGTGAGTGAAATGTACCTTTTCTTGGGCGGCCTGAACCTCAGAGGTGAGGGCATCAAGCCGCCGCAAGATGTCCTCGTCGTCGGTCCCGCCAGAAGGCGGAGGCGGCACGGAGAAACCGTAGGCCGCCACGTCGGACCCACCGACGCCGTCCGTGGAGAGCACCGCGGGCGGACCATACGCCAACGCCGCATGCGAGAAGGCCTCCGGTCCGATGTCTGCCGCGTCCTGGAAGACCTGCACGAGCGCCAGTGCGTGCAGGCCCTCCGCGTCCTCCTGCTCAATGGGAATGCAGAAAGCCGCGGCCGTGGCTGGCGAGTGTTGACGACCGCCAAGCGGGCAGTCGCGGTACGGGTGATACACCTCACCTTTACCGGCCTTGCGGCAGCGGTGGCACAGCGACTTCACCTTCATGCTGTCGCGTTCGAAGCCGACCGCGGGGGGGTTGCCTACACGAAACCCCTTCGGATGCTGCTTCCCCCGATGCTGCGGCTGCGGCTGCTGTCCCCCGCCCGCACGGCCACCACGCACCAAGGCCTTCAAGGCCGCAATCTCCTCGAGGAGCACCGTGTACTCCGACGACGTGACCAGAGCGGAGGGCTTACCGTCCGTCCCCAGCACCTGCTTCTCACGTGCTGCCGCCCCATCGTCCGATTGTGCCCATGCCTGGAAGATGGCCACGACGAGAGCCTGAAGCGAGCGGAGAGTAACCCCGCTGAGGTCACCCGCAAGCGGATAACGCACCTGCACCGCCGCGTAGAAGATACTTAGGGTCGAGGCGGTTGTACAGCGAGAGCTTGCGGGTCTCGTCGGTGCGCCGCCAGTCAGGAGAGCGACGCAATTCCGCAATCCCGCACCAGACGTTGCTCACGAGCCAAGATCGGCTGCGGGTCAACGCCTGCGGGATAACGAAGAGCCGCGTGCTCCTGCTGGTGGCTCTCGCGTAGGGCTGTCGGTACGCTCCCCTTGATGATGTCGATGAGAGCCCGACGTCCATCCCGGTCAGCCGAAGAGTCCGTACCCCGAAGCCAGGTGTCAGCCACAGAGTTCCGCACTTCCGCTCCACGACGAGGGACAAGACGTCATAGAGGAGCCCATTAACAATCTCGATAACCAGAGAGGTGGGGTCGTCGAGGTCAAAGGGGGCCAAGTCCAGCCCAGCGGACTGAAACTCGGTCCGAAGCTGCACCACCAACTCGGAGAGGCGGCCGGCGTCGTCAGTACCACGATAATGATGTTTCTTGGAACCAAGGATATCCTCGCGGATACCCTTGACCCAAACCCGATGCAAGCGCCCCTTGTACAAACACACTATTCGATGAAAATGATATTCTCATGTGAAAATGATATTGCCTTATTTACCTCATGATAGGCTTAAAAAGCCGCATTTTAACAGTCAAGAACATGCAAGTGCAGGTTGTGCATTAGATTTAATGGTTTTTATGGTACAAAATTGAGGTCAAATGCACTTTTTCGAAATCTAGGAGGAGTGAAAACACACAGAACTTTTGACTCAGAATCTATATACACGTTATACACATATTATTTACATGTTTTTTTTTCGTCTTGCTTTACGCGTCCACTTCAGGTGCTACCGCTACCGCTACGCAATTATCAAAAGCTTCGTCTTCATCGGAATCATCCGATTCATTCAAGTCACCTAGGTCCTTGCGCGTGCGTTTGGATTGTTGTGCAAGCAAAGCGACGACTATCTGCGCGTATTGCTCGTTCGGTATACTCCGTTCGGGGTCATTCGCATCCACATTCCATGCCAGCACTATTTCATTCTTATCGAAAGTCTCGGTAGACGGTCGGTGCCCCGGTGGCGCTGCGAAAGCTCCTGGGTGACTCGCAAGCTGCTTGCCGAGGTGCTTCTTCTTGGTGTCGGTGTGCTTTTGGGTTGGAAATAGCGATATAGCAGCTGTTGAGTTGACGGATAGCGCGCCTCCACCTTCACCAAGTACAACGGATCCGACCATTCGCTTCGCTTCAGTTGTACGCGGAACGCGAACTTGTCGTTTTCAGATTCCACCGCGAGAGCCACCGCAAAGCTGCCGACTGTCATCTGGCCGTAGGTGACCTCCCACTGGGCGTTGTCCACGTACTGCTCTGCTCGCTTTTGGGCTCGACCTTGGTGTTTCCGTTTACCGTTGTACACTTCTATCGGCGCTCGATCAATTCGGCGTTGGATGCGCACCGGTATAGCGGGGACGGCGGCAGCCTCGGCAGCTTCTATCGCCAACGCGGGCGCCTCTATCAGTCGAACCAAGGTGGTATTGCGCTCGATGGCGATTTTCTCGGGATGCTGGAAGGGTATCGCGGGCGCTTGACATTCTCCACCAGCAGTTAGGTGGCGCTGTTTCTCGATGACATCCTCGCGCCAAAACTTTTCGTGCACCTCCGTGAGCTTTGTGCCCAAAATGTCCTTCAACGCCTGTAAGGTATGCTCAAGCTTTTCGATGCCTTCTTCGGTAAAAGGAATCGGCTTGATGTATCCAGGCCCCGCGACAGGGGGTGTAGAAACAAGCTTTGGCAATGGAGTCTCGGGTAACCATTTGGGTGAAATGGAATACTGTTTGTACTGCATGCCCACTTCGCCGTGCTCGTTCTTCTTGAACTTGAAAGCCTGCTGTGCCAAAATATTGTGGCAATCGAAGACGTGACCATCAAACCAAGAGCTGAAGTCGAAGATCTTCTCGGTGTGCTCGCATATTACACCATCCGTAAAGCATTCTTGTGCGACCTCTATCATCTCGTCGAGCGTCCAAGCTTGCTTGCGTCGTAGACGCACGGAGAAGCGTGAAAACATCTGGTCAATGTTCTCGTGCGTATGTCCCACCAACAGAAAGTTGAGTTTCACCTTGCGAAAGACGTCCGTGTGCACCAGCCAAGCTGCGTATGCCAACATCAACTTGCTCTTGTTGGTGCTCACATTGTCAAGCTGTACATACAATACTTCCGGCATCGGGTATGAATTTTCCCCGTCCCCGTTGCGTCGATGCTCTTGAATGCGGAGGATATCCCGGTGCAAAACGTTGACAAGGAAGTTCGCATCGTCCTTGAAGTTGGCGTAGTTGAAATCCATGAAGCGGCCCACGTTCTCGATCATGCTCCCCATGTTGTGCACGTCAAGGAAGTCCTTAGAGTCCAGATGTTTAGGGATACGTCGAAAGTGTGGCAGTCGGGTGGTCCACTGCGTCATGCCATCGATGATCACCGAGGCATACTTATGCCAAGTTTTGTTCATGGTAATGCTCTTGGTCATATTCGCTTTACGACCATGTTTGTAGAACTTCTGGCGCTCCGCTCGTGCGATTGCATGATGTTTGTTGAGAGGCCCGTTGTATTGCGCTGTGCAAGATACACAAATTTGGGTCAGTGAACAAATTACATAAGCATATAAACACATCACAAAGCTATTCATGAATATTCACCTTTTTGAGATTTGGTTAAGCCTTCCTTCAATAACTTGAAGGACGCGCAAACATCGCACTGAGAAAATCGGTTCGTCGATGGAATCTTGAGCCACTTCCTGCAATCTTCGTCAAATATTTTGTAGAAGTAACTGAGAGAGCATTTTTTCCTCTCCTCATTCTCTTGCAAGCCCTCGTTGTACTCGTCCCACAGCTCTTCGATGGTCAATCCATCCGAAAGATGAATCGGTTCTTTGTCAGGTTGGTGTTGTCCGTATTCGTCGGCGTATTTCTTGAGCCAGGCGACGACCGACTCGCGTTTCAGAGAAATCTTGCGGTTGTCCTCCTCGTACGTCAATCCATGAACAAACGTGTGTCGGCCCTCGAGCACGCGTGTCCGACAGTCGTGAAGATACCCGTAGCTGATGCCGTAAGCCATATAGTAGAACTTAAAGCACACCTGTTACAAAAAAAAAAACCGTCACTCAAAAATTATTAACACATTATCTAGAAAATGCATAAGGGTTTTGGTAGGTCATGCCAATTTAAGACGCTTGGGAGACACCCCCAACACTGCACGTCTGCAGGCGGGACGGCCGTCGCATGCTCGTCAGCACTCTCCAAACCACGCCTTAAATCTGCGCAACCTAGACCCTCAGTGGGAATCGAACCCACGAGTGCGAGGTTCATAGCCTAGCGCCGTACCAACTCGACCAACGCGTCGCGAATGTACTTTATGAAATTTATTTAGAAATTTATGATACAATATTCCACATTCCTGTGATGACATTACACAATCTATCACAAGGTCCAAGAAAAATTTCGCTTTGGCCAGAGGCCGTTCATTAGCTAATGAACGGTTCCCGTAGCCAAAGTGTCTAATTGTGAGTCGCGCTTTGGCCAGAGGCCGTTCATTAGCTAATGAACGGTTCCCGTAGCCAAAGTGTCTAATTGTGAGTCGCGCTTTGGCCAGAGGCCGTTCATTAGCTAATGAACGGTTCCCGCAGCCAAAGTGTCTAATTGTGAGTCGCGCTTTGGCCAGAGGCCGTTCATTAGCTAATGAACGGTTCCCGCAGCCAAAGTGTCTAATTGTGAGTCGCGCTTTGGCCAGAGGCCGTTCATTAGCTAATGAACGGTTCCCGCAGCCAAAGTGTCTGATTGTGAGTCGCGCTTTGGCCAGAGGCCGTTCATTAGCTAATGAACGAGTTCAAAAATAAAACATACCTGCTTCTTGCCCAAAAAGTATTTGAAGTCGAACTTGTCCTCAGATCGAAAGCTGTTTTTTAGCAAGTCTTTGATGAAGTATTCCTTTCTATCTTTTTGCGACATACTGAAAATATTTTCGCGAAAAGACTGAATATCTGCGGATGAGAAAGATAGACAGCAGTGCGACTTGCAATTGCACTTAATTGTTTCTGCCATTGATATACTGTCAGCCTGCAAACGTCGCTGCTTAATACTAATTACGCCCGTATATTGTTTCTTGCGTATGTCGGATTCGTACGGTTTGCGCACGACAATCTGCTTGTTTACTTCACCATTTAAACAAACAAGAGGGTCTTCATTCCTCAAGTCCAAACTTGTCTCTGAAAATTCTGTATCAAGTCTGCTTTTTATCTCTTGTAAGTCAATTTCGCGCAAAGCGCGTGACCCGGAAACGCGTGAAGAATTAGAGCTAACTTCCGATCTACACGTCAAAGGCGCGTTCCAAAGAACCAATTGCGTATTCGCGCTTGGGGCTGTGCTTGGAATTGGCTCATGATTGAAAAAGTCAGCCCCTATTTCCATAGAATCTTCAATAACTATTCCCGGGCACGGTTTGCAGATAATCTCGCAACCTTCATCGAAAGGAATAGAAAACATATTTTCGTCAAAATTAGCCGTCATTAGCTTATGAAGCCGTATTTTACGTTCTAAAAACGATATAGACTTGCGAGTCAACCAAGAATTTCTATCTTACTGAATCGATCGATCCTCGATTTCAGCGCAAATGACACCAGGATATCTTAAAATCATATCCTTGATCTGAACAGACCGAATCAAAAAGCGACAGCGCATGTCATTTTTGATTAAAATTGACATCGATATTCGACATGTCATTTTTAGCCGCCAGAAATGACTTTTAATATTGTGCTAAAGTTACATCACTTTTTCAAAGTTCTTTCACACACACCCCTTTCACAGTTGACAGCCAATTTCTCTCATTTCGCAATGGCGACACTCGAAACATTTCAAGCACTGAGGGCTCAACATATTTTCCAGCACTATCTTGGTAACAAGTGGAGCATTGTTAGAACCCTTGAAGCCGACGATCCTCCGGACAGTTTGCAATTACTGATTCACTCTGATGACCCTGCCGAGCAAAATGAAGAAATAATTTTTAGTTTTCCTAAATTTACCTCTTCGACTGTACTCGGGGGTAGCCTCGTTCCTGAGAAACGCGTAGCGTACAGTATCATTGAGAACGAGACTCCAATTCTGTATTTCGTCGCGTACAAAAACAGAAAGCTTACTGTGATCGAATTAGACAGCGCAAACTTTGAGGAAGCCTTGAGCCTTCCAAAGCACACAAATCGGCTTTTGGCTTTTCAAAGTTTGAAAACTAGAGCAGCAGAAGAAAATAAAAGCAAAGAATTCTATCTAGCGAGCTATGTAAACCAGGCGTGGAAAGCGTCGATTACAGCTCCTTTCTGGCAAAGCAGGAGACCAGCGGCAGTGATCGATGACCTCGGACTTGCTGGCGAGGTACCATTTGTAGAGGCTTCGGTACGTCCCTTTCATGCCCTGCGCCTGGACCGGGGCGGAAGGCGTTCATTAGCTAATGAACGCTTTCGGCCTCGAAACGCGCGCCCTGCGCCTGGACCGGGGCGGAAAGCGTTCATTAGCTAATGAACGCTTTCGGCCTCGAAACGCGCGCCCTGCGCCTGGACCGGGGCGGAAAGCGTTCATTAGCTAATGAACGCTTTCGGCCTCGAAACGCGCGCCCTGCGCCTGGACCGGGGCGGAAAGCGTTCATTAGCTAATGAACGCTTTCGGCCCCGAAACGCGCGCCCTGCGCCTGGACCGGGGCGGAAAGCGTTCATTAGCTAATGAACGCTTTCGGGCCCGAACCGCGCGCCCTGAGCCCTGACCGGGGCGAAAGGCGTTCATTAGCTAATGAACGCCTTCCGCCTCGAACCGCGCGCCCTGAGCCCTGACCGGGGCGAAAGGCGTTCGTTAGCTAATGAACGCCTTCCGCCTCGAACCGCGCGCCCTGAGCCCTGACCGGGGCGGAAGGCGTTCATTAGCTAATGAACGCCTTCCGCCTCGAACCGCGCGCCCTGAGCCCTGACCGGGGCGGAAGGCGTTCATTAGCTAATGAACGCCTTCCGCCTCGAACCGCGCGCCCTGAGCCCTGACCGGGGCGGAAGGCTTTCATTAGCTAATGAACAGTTTCGTCTTGTCCCAGGCTGCCAGGAGAACGGATGTGCAGCGTGCTGCCGAACGCGCCCTTCAAGGACCTAGTGGCTCCAGAACGTATACTGGAGCGGGCGCCAATGTGGATATGTCCCAAGTGGCCACCCCATCTGAGGCAAGGAAGGCAGCCGAGGTGGCTGCACATGGGTGGCACGCTAAGCTAACAGTGGAGCATGCAGCAAAGATGGATTTTGAGGAGAAAGCAAAGCTGTGCAGGCAAATCGAGATGGAGCACCGGTGGCCGAACCCGATGTCGACCGACGAGGCGGCGGAGCAAGGGAGTGTGTTTCGTCTCCCCATTGGATGCCTGTACCACGCGACGGGGTACGAGGCCTGCCGGGATCAAGAGAGGGGCTGGGTGAACGAGATCAAGAACAGCAGGAAGGAGAACCCGTGGGCCCCTTTCAATGCGGGTCTTGTTGCGATCGACGATGTCAAAACCCGTGCCGAATTCTCCCATAAAAAAAGCTCTCGCGGGAAAATACAGAGGCAAGGTTTTTGGGCACCAGCACTGTTATCAAGCCACCGACGAGTGTCACGAGGAAATCCCGTTGGAGATAGCTTTCCAGTTCTTTGAGAGCAAGATCTACATCGGTCTCACGCCTGACATGATTCGGTTCTTAGGCGAGATGCAGAACCAAATCGACCAGAAGACGAAAGGCAAAGACCACACTCAGTTCATGCAAGGGCTTCGTTCGACCCTTTTCGAAAAGAATGGGGTCGTGTACAAGGTTTACCGAGAAGCGTTGATCTCCGAGTTCGTCGCCGGTGTCCCCGAGGACACCGAAGAGGGTACCCCTTATCAACCTGGGTATTACGAGGTCGGAGGGCTGGTGCAAAAAATGGCGGAGTTCGAATCAGAGCATGGATTTGCAGTCCCGGATATCGAGAAATATCCCAAGGGATTCCAGTACATCGAGGATGTGGAGACGTCTGAGCGCGAGGGAGACCTTGAGACCCTCCCTGAGGTAGACGTGACGGTGAAGACGCTGGAGGATGACATCAACGCTCACCTCGATCGGGTCACAAGTTGGTACCCCGTAATGTCTCACTTGAACCAGTCGATGGAGACGCATGTGAAGGAAGTAGCGATGTCCAAGCATTCTGGGTTCGGCGGCGTGCAAATCAACCACTACTTCATGCACTGGACAATTGCCAATTTCCGGCCGCAGACGTGGGACCTCTGCGTTAAGATCATGGAGGCTTACAGAAGGTTTGACCTGAAGGGCATGAAAAACCCTTTGGCTTCGAAGACCAAAAAGCGCAAGGCCTCATCTTCGCCCGCTAAGGGACCCGCCAAGAAAGCTGGCAAAAAAGGCACCTCCAACCGACAGGTAAATTACTTTTTACTTTTGCTTCAAACAGTGTTTACCCCCCCAAAGCATCCTTTTCTATATTTTAAGACATTCTAAAAATGTTTTTTTTACTTGCAGATGGAAGACGAGGTGCAACGAGGAGGCGGGGACCACGGAGCGGGCTCGTCTAAAGGGGCAGGCATTTTGGTGGAAGAAGCTCAGTTTCTCCACAATGCCAAATCCATGGGTATGACGTTCTGGATTAACTTGGGCGGCTTGGCGGGGGAGGCGGAGTTCGACAAGGTGGACACGTATCTGCGCCTGATTATTCAGAAGGAGTTGTCAGTAAAAGAGGGGGGCCTGATGATAAGCCAGTTCAAGAAGGAACGCATGGTGCAGAAGCACTTGGTGTCCGCGGCGGGATTGCAAACCTGGGACGCATTCAAGGCCGAGTTCACCCCCTACTGGAGCTCCCAAGAGAAAATCGAGTCGTTGATCGGCTGCTTACCTTCAACTCAGGGGGGAGCGCGCCGGGGGGGGTCTGGGGAAGTTCCGCACGCGATCTTGAATTACGTCGAGAACGCGCGGGCGAATCTCCAAGAAGCGCAGGCGCCACGCGCGGGGCACATCCTAGGCTTGCAACAGGTCGAGGTGAAAGTCGACATCAAACTCTATCGGGAGGCGCGGACCGAGGGGCCGGAGCTTAAGGTTCCAGGAGAGGCAGGCCTTGAGGAGGACGAGCCCACACATGAGACGAACGTGCCGATGTTCCCTCGTTGGAAGATCGTCAAGGGCAGCATGAGCGATATGAAGGACGTCCCGAGGCTGCCCTTCACGGGGACGATCATCGACTGCAATTACGCCCTTGACAAGGAGAAGACTCCCGACGCGATGACCAAGGAGGAGGTGCAACCGTTCCTGGAGTCTTTCAACGCCAAGACCACCGCCCCGGCATGGACAGTCGCTATCTTTTGCGGTTTCGTCCAACAAAGCGATTTCCTGGAGGTGATTGACAATTACTGCTCCGGCCGCGCGGAGCGGTTCTTCTGGCACAAGCAGAACGTGAACATGAACCCCAACAGGACCGTGCGCTACAATGACGTTGAATGTGGCGTCCTGGGGTACCATGTAAAGAGCGATGCCCAGGGGGAGTCTACTAAAAAGCCGGAGTGGATGTTCAACTTTGATACTGGAGAAGGTGAACGTGTGAGCCGCGCGTCACTTTTGCGCGGCTTCCCGGTTGTGCACCAGATGTTCAAACGCGACAACAAAGCCGTGAATAACCATCAGAAACCCCAAGCTCTGTTGATGGAGCTGATCCAGTGCCACATGCTCGGTGACAATCCGGGCAAGATGGATGAGAACGGCCATCCACTCAACTGGATTCTCGACGCTTGCTGCGGCGTCGGCTCGACGTCCATGGCCGCCATGAGGTGTGGTATGAACGCGATCGGCTTCGACCACGACCAGTTCATGGTCAGCTCTGCGCAGCAACGGCTGATCAATTTCGACAACGAGCCCGATCAGGACGCCGAGACGAAGCCAAAACAGAAGAGCGAACCGACGGCGAAGGGCAAGGAAGCGGCCACTGCCGAATCTGAGGAAGAAGAGAATGATGCAGATGAGGAAGATGAGAATGATGAATAAAATAGTAGGATTTGTCGACCGCCCTGACTGATAGTATCAGTCATGCCTCGACGGTATAGGGTGAAAAGTACTCTACTCGTAAACATTTGAATAAAGAATGATACATGTATGCATATTTCGGTGTTTTCATTGTACGCATACTGCACTTTTCTACCGTGTTGCCTTTATGTATCCCTATTTCGCGCATAAATATCACTAAACCCTGATTTTTTTGAAATATATATAAATCCAAAAATGACATATGATAATATCATTTTCATCGAATAGTGTGTTTACACCGCGTCAACCGTGGCATGTTGGTCGACCAGGTTCTTCCGCAACGCGACAGCAGCGTCGGTGTTGCTGGAAGCAGCAGGGGGCACCACAGGTGGGGTGCTAGCGGTCGGAGTGTCCCGAACCGCATCCAGAAGCCGTATCGAGGCGTCCAAGTCGGAGTCCCTCAACAGGCGTTTGCGAGCTCGTGTAGATGCTGCCATACTCCTGAAAGCCAGAGAAAAGATGATGCGCGGCTGCACGTTTGGGTGTTGTGGTGGAAATGGAGGAAAGGCGTAACGGCAGAACGTGCGGAGAGGCGAAACGAGCGTGGGGCACTTGCAGATGTCGTCGTGGTCGAAGGTGTCCGGAGCACCAGCCCAAAATACGTAAACCAGCGGGATCAGGGCAGGTAAAATAACGTAGATGAACATTGCCAAAATCGAGCAATAGTAGCAACGCGCGGTGCCCATGACTCGCAGCCGCAAAGAACGTATACCGTAGAGCCATGTCCCAAATCCTAGTCGCACCCAAACGCGCAAGTGCGCACCACCTCTTCAAGCAGCTGCTTAGCCAATCATGGCCAAGATAGCAAGTGGAATAAAAGCGTGGATGGGGCCACGACCTACCGGAATATCCTCGTACGCCAGATATCAGATAGTCCCGTACTCAGTGTGGATAAACTGTCTAAGATAAATACAGTAATCACTCACCTTTAAGAAAACCGGAGATTTGGGGTCAGCCAGCTAATTCCACCAACTTGCGTACCCCCCCCCGCCAGCGCCAGCGTCCTATGGAATCGGTAAGAATTAGCAAGTATTTTCTTTCAATCAGCCGGCAATTCTCTTAAAAGTCCAATGATAAACACTTAAAAAGGCGACATTTTCAAAATTTTCCGCCTGCGGCGCCAGCACCCATATTTCTTATTTTCGAGGATTCCATAGCTCAAAAAAACCAGCCAGCTTTTCTCGACAACTTCGGTACCCCCCCCAAAAAAAAAGCTGGCTGGTTTCTTATCGCCGGGTTTTCTTAAAGGTGAGTGATTACTGTAAACCCTAAGTTGTGATATACCCGAACGGTCTCGGACGGTCTCGAGTCTAGCCTACCTGTGACACAGCGTGTGTCACAGCACGAACCTACAAATCAGTCAGCAGTCCAGTGTTGGTCCTAGGAGTCTGTCATAGGGGCCTGGACCGGGACTCCCGGTCAGGGCTGCCTATACAGATTTCAGCAGGAGGTTACGAGACAGATCTATGGATATGACATTGCAGAGTCCGAACGGACAGCTTTTCAGTAGCACTTTTTCAAGTTCTCAGGAGACAGCAGGTGTTTGGTGTGAGCAAAACGCGCAGCGTTACTAAAAAGAAGATTCTACTCACCGGAGAGTGGGGGCCCAGACGCGTAAGTCTGGGTCCCCCACTATGGCAGAAAGGCACGCGTGGTGAATGCGCGTAGTTGTTGAGATACAGTTGAGATAGAGGCTGAATGAGCCTAGGTTACAGACTTGGATATTTCTTGATGGGCCCGTATGCCTAATTTGGACACACATATATATATATATATTGGAGGCTGAATGCCTGAGTACATAGTTTTCATTGTATTGCTTCTTGATGTGTATTCGTTGCTTCTCTTGTGGTTGTTATCGCGTTGCTTATTTCTTGATACGAGGTTATCCGGAGCGCATATTCTCCACATTAAGTTGCGAATATTGCTCTCGCGCGACAAAACAGTTTTCGAATGGGCCCTTCGTGTCGGAATTCGTGTTTATTTTTATGTTAGATGAAAATGCACCCACGACGCCACGAGACGACTTATTGAGATATTTGAGGACACCGATGGATGCCATGCCGATCACGCACACATATATGCTACGTTGGATCATACCGCAGAGCATCGAGATGTCATCTAATGGTTTATTTGGTGGCTGAGGAGTTACAGCAGCTCTTGGCAGGAATTTGAGTGTTTGTCCCACCATGTGCACGCGTTTGCGACAACTTTCCCGTCTCAATATTCTGCACAAGTTTGAACTTAACACCTTAAAGACGAAGTCCCTTTTGCAGTATGGAATATCAGCTTTTATGCGCGGTATCGGGCATAAGTTGGACATACGACCTCGAATGATGGCATATGAAGTTTTTATGTTGAATAGACTCAAATGGTGACCCGATGGGATGCCACACATGCCCCTTACATCCCTAGTGCGCCCGCAACGTCTGCTCAAAGTGCATAGATTTCTCTGCAAACTGTTAAATGTGCACGTATCCATACTTCAGGATGTGCATCGCACGTCATAATGTAGCTTTATAGAGCCACAATAGTAGAAGATTAGATGATGCTTTCCAATTTACGCAAACTACTGTGAGGTCAATCGCACAAGTATAGCGCAAGATACGCATGTCGTAGCATCATCTTCGAGCTCGAGTTTGAATATCAGCTTTGCAGTACGGGGACTTCGTCTTTGAGGTGTTATTAACTGGGCAAGGTCCGCCGTCCTCCCCGGAGTGCGATACACACTGGTAGATCCGGGATCGCTTTCCTGGAGCGACTCGGACCCATTTGCAATCATCCCGTTTGAGATATTGCAGACCGGAATATCAGGAGCTGAAGATTAGAGGATCCTCCTTGAACGCACGAGCTGGCAAAGTAGAAGGGTTGCCGAGTTCTGACCAGGCAGCCCTGACAGGCAGGCCCCTGAGTCAGAGTTCCCAGACTGAGATCGTGGCTAGGGTACGAGTACGTGTACAGTTCGCGTGACCGTTCCGGGTTTAGGTTTAGGTTGTTAAGTCTATACTTCTCTTTATTCGGTTTAAGTGTTTATCCGAAAGCGGCACTCGACTGTGTTATCTGATATTACTGAATATACCGAATGGGTATATTCCCCTAGCTAGGTCGTGACCCCATTCACGCTATTATTTCTCTCACTGCTTTGGCCATGATTGGCTAAGCTTTGCCGATTGGAGTGGGTGGTGCGTGGACGCGCGTTGCGTCTACGCTTGAGGCTATGCGCTGTGATCTTTGAGCTGACGTCACGGTGAGGACCGCGGCAAAGATTTGGTTTGAGGTTTCGTTCCACCTTGGAGGACCGCCGCGGATTTCGCGCGTCACAGCGCCTTGCTGGACGGCAAAGCTAGCTTGCCATTATTCGACCTCATCACACCGCACCGCCGCCTCGACGAAGCTGCATTTTGATTTCGCTTTTCCCGAACCGCTAGCAACGAACGCGTGTCCGTCAACCGCACCGCCGATCTCCTACAGGCTTTCAGAGCGATGAGTGCTGAAACAACTAGAGCAAGACGGCGTCTATTACTGGACAGTGACATTGACGCCTCGATCAGACTACTTCCGGTGGTAAGGGACTCCCCTACGCCATCTACACCGCCTGTACCTGTTCCGGCCGCCCCACACGCGAATGATTCCGATGGAATTAAGAGCGCACGGCAGCTGTTCGAGGACAACGTGGCCAAGGTGGCCGCGGTTTATGCGAAGGGGCGACATCGCCAATGGGCGAAGGCAGTGCGTGAGCTTTCCTTGGGCGGCAAGGATCAATATTATGAGGCTGCCAAGGACTCTGAGAAGCTCTCCAAGATCGTCGTCGTCCTCAAGAACGAATTCAGCTCGGCTGGGCTAGACTGGTCCTCGTTTGACCTCGACGACCTTATTACCAAAGCCGTCATCCCGAAGGTCAACGAGCTGCTGTATGACACCCTCGCGTACGTTGTGAAGACGGATTCAGCAGCAGAGCATTTTCTCCTGGGCACCGACTCGGTCTCCGACCGAGATGGGCGGCGTGCCCTCCTTGACCTCATCAAGGGTTGCGTTCCCTCAGGTGTGCGTCAAACTCTGCAAGGAGAGCACTCTCAACTGAGATACCCCGCTCGTGTCGACCCGCGCCCGCTCCTGGCGAAGGAGCAGCGGCTGGTTCGGGACAACCGCTCTGAGGACTGGACGCCGACGGAGTCGACACGCAAGTACAAGTTGTACGAGCGCCTCGACCCCGAATTCTACGCGGCGGTCCGTGTGCGGTATCCCATGCCCGCGGACCTCCGCCCCGTGCCAGCATTGTCGACGTTCACGAATCTTGTCACTTACATTTTTGGCATGGGAGCAGCAGCAGGCGGAGCTGGGAGTGGCGGCAGGGCCTGGCGTTGCTGGGGCCGCCTACTCCGGCGTCGACGAGAGGGTACTGGAGGTGCTTGGGCTCTTGACATCGCGGCTCATCGTCATCGCCATCGTCATCGTCATCGTCATCGTCATCACACGACATCGACATCGACATCGACATCGACATCGACATCGACATCGACATCGACATCGACATCGACATCGACATCGACATCGACAGCGCAGGGACACGGTGAAGGCGATAGGCGTGTGTCAAGCTCAACGTCAACCTCGGTATCGACTTTTCAGCATTTATTTGGAGGATGGAGCTCAAAAGTCTTCCACTCAGTTTTGTCGGCGGTCTCAGAGAGCCCTCGTGCAGTCTTGCTCTGTGTGCTTTCTGTATACTGTGATATTCATGCATACGTAGACCTTCTTGTTGAATTTTTATTATGGTTTGCTGACGCGTATTTTTTGCGCAATCTTTCGCTACTTGTTTGTGCCATTTGGGGTGGAAGAGACATGCGTCTCCCCAGTTCTTCGGACTGGAGCAAGTTCGTTGGTTTGATTCCAACCCACCTCACCGGACGATACGTATTTTGTTTTATTGGAAATATTCTGACCAGATTGTCCTTGTGCCCGCAGAAATCTGTTGAACGATGTATCCAGTTGAGCTCCCTCACGAACATCAGCACAGTCGGATGTTTGGTGCGCGACACTCAAATCGTCGGTTGTCTTGTTCGCTGTTTGGTTTCCATTTCTTTATTATTCGCAGTTGTGTTGCATTCGGTCTCTTTCTTATTATGCGTTTACTAATTTCCGTGTCTCGTTGTCCGACTGCAGGTCTGCTTACCGGCCGGTTGCATCTCCGCGTTCACGGTATAGGAAAATAGTTTGTAGGATGTTATTAGGAGTTTTGTGCGAGTAACTAGTTATATTTAACCTTTAAGTATTATGTGTTCATCAAGTATTTTATGTATGCTTTCGTCGATGTTAAGATTTCGTGCCAACCCGGTCTGCAGTGAATTTTATAACGATAGGGTGGATATGCTGAAAATAATACGTGAATGCAATACGTTCATGTATGTTTAACAGTTCCGTCGTTATCGTTTGTTGAAAGATGATGTGCCCTTGCTTGCTTTGTTAGCATGCACAATCTTTGTAACAATGCTTTGCCTTCCTCCGCCATGCGAGAAACTCATGCCCAGCGATAGCACGAACGGCAGCATTTTCGGACTCACAAGAGAGTACATAGACCTGCTAAATAATCACGTGCGTGGACCTGCATGATTATCAAATGGACCCGTGGAATAGTCACATGGACCCATCGAATAATCATGTTAACCCCTATGGAGCGGTTTGTACCGTATACGGTACAACCACTTCAAACTCTAAGCTTGTATTCATTTCTCAGCCCGATAGCACTTGTCGGAATCGGCCATACAAGCTTCGCACACCCGTTGCAATAGGTATATCTAATACTCAACAATCTATTCTACACATATACTTAGTATATATATCTCACCCAAGAATAAATTTGTTGTAGCAAAATCCCCAAAGTTGCTTATTTCTAGGCATGCAATTTTGGTCAAAAGTATCTTAAAGTGTGAAAAAACGAGGTGTAGATGCCATTCATCGACAAGGATTTGTTGGTTCAGTGCCCACTATCATATAAAATGACCATGCACCTCATATGGGCAATACTTACTTTCCCAACAGTCGATTTCCCCCGAAAACACACAATATGGCCTTAAGTACGGAAAACATTTGACAAATGATGTTTTTTTGTTGTTTTTTGGTGTTTTTTTCACCTTATGGCTTGAATATTTCGATGTATTGGTGCGTTTAACTACAGCCACCATTACCAATTTCAAGGCATTAGTAAAGGCGATTGTTTCATGGTCGATGGGCAACCTAATACTCGAATAAGCGGTTGCGAGAACTGATTTTTGACACTTTTGATTCCTGGAAAACGTGTTTTTTGGCTTGTATATCACCGATATATCGTTGTATATATAATGCGATCATGTATTTTATAGATCAAAATCAATTTATAGGAGTTATGGAACATGTAACGAATGACCCACACTTACCAAGGTACCGTATACCGTGAAAACGGCACATTTGTGAAACTAGTGCTTTTGGCAAAAAAATTCCATCCGCTCCATAGGGGATAATGGGGCGTGTTGACGACATTTTCCCGTTCCATAAACTAAACTAATGCGATTGCACTTTGTATCGCAAGTTTACCGTAACTCTCACGATATCTGCTGAGATTCAGTAGTTCAGTACCACGTATCACGTATGACAGTGACAGTGACAGTACAGTGACTTCCTACCTGTACTGAGTAGTTCGACTTCGGTAGCTTAGACTGTGACACACGATATGATTGCCTAGTGACGGCCTCAGAGCTTAGATAGCCTGAGAGTCGTGTATTCATTTCTATCTTTTGATATACCCGATTGCCTCGCTCAAACCCTACGGCGTTCAGCGTTTTCACTGTGTCACTAGGACATTCTAGTAGAAAGCGGTTAGGTTAAAGCGGCGCCGTAAGCGGCGAAAGTGGTGTTAACCCTTAAGCCGGTATCTGGGTCAGATCTGACCCAGAAGCGATGGCAAAGTATATGCTGCTTGGGCAATTGCGGTTGCATACCTTGCATGATTTGTGCACTGGGTATTTGCACGTGCATCGTTGTGTGCATATGTAAGCGTAGCGTACTTGTGCGGGGCACGTATGCATAATATATATCGCACGTACCCGCATATTTGTCGCGAATCAGTTGCACATTTGTACGTTTTTTGCGTAATTTTATCTTGCAATACATACAAAACGCGCCTAAACTGCAACGTTATACTTACCTACGGCTCATCTACAAGCACGCGTTGCATCATGGGCCATGTCCCGATCATCATGTAAGTGATTGGTGGCTATCATCATGGAATATGACCCATAGTATCGCAAAAATCACCACACGTGTCCCTTAAGTATGGAAAACATTCCTTAAGTATGGAAAACATTGTGAAATATATGTATTTTTAGTGTTTTTTTTTTGCATAAATCCACAGAAAACGATAGGCAGATGAACGCACATCGGTGCAAGTGAATCATCCTTGGAACGTATCATCAAGGTCGATGATTTGATTCCAAACTTGAGCAAAAATATGTCGAGCAGATGTCGTCAACAATGACGATGAAATTAAATCGTGCCTGTAAAATCGAAAACATTCTAACCATGTGCGCATATAAGAGTGGATATATTCGACATATATCGACATGTAGTGTCGCAAATAGTTGGCAATGTAGGTATGCAATAATTGGTAAAGCAAACGGGCATTTAGTGACTAAGCATACATCGCAAAAATCCATTATCACAACACATATAGAAAACCCTCGAATTCTAACCACCGGCTTAAGGGTTAATGCCCAAATGGACTCGCTAAATAATCACACGGACCCGCTAAATAATCACATGGACCCGTAAGACAATCATATGGACCCGCTTAATAATCACATGGACCTGCTGAGTAATCATATGGACCCATCGAGCGAGCGCCCAAACGGGCGGGGTCCATGCTGGGTCCATGTGATGCATTCCCTACGGGTCCATGCGAGGTCCATGCGTCGCATGGACCCGTAGGAATGTCTGACCATCGGACCCATGTGGTCCTCACCGGTCCATGTGGGGTCCATGTGATGATAACCGAGTGGTCCCCGTGAAGTCCATGCGATTATACCTATTGGTCCATGCGTCCATGTCCATGTGGGGTCCATGCGTCGCATGGACCCGTAGCCATGCGTCGCATGGACCCGTAGGAATGTCTGACCATCCATGCGACCCCATGTGGTCTGACCATCATGTGATCGGTCCACGTGGGGTCCACATGCTACGTACACAGTGAGGAATATCACATGGACCCCACATGGACCCCACATGGACCCGTAGGGAGGGTCCATGTGAGGTCCATGTGACCGAAAACCGCATGGACCCCACATGGACCTTCAATGGACCCCATATGGACCCCTAGGGAGAAATGTCTGACCATTTGGGGCATGCGAGGTCCATTCCAAGTCCACAGGGGTCCACGTGAGGTCCACGTGGAGTCCATGTTATTTGTGAATCACATGGACCCGTCCCTATTTGGTAGGGGGGGTGTCACATCCAGCATAAACTGGGGAAAGAAACCAATACCTGAACTTCGCAGAGCAGATGTTAAGTAACAGGGATGGCCAGCAGGCTAGCAGGCAGAGAAGAAGGCTTTCTTTTTTCGAAGCGGCCCGCATTTGGAATTTTTACTGGCCCGCTTTCGGCCAGCCCGGCCAATCTTCAAATTTGCCCGCCGCAGGCGCAAAATTTTAATTTTAAGTATGACGAGATCATAAAAATCGCACAAATTTCACGAAAACTTTCATAATCGGGACCCTTGAGAGACGGCCCGCATCCAACAATCGAGCGGCCCGCAACCGGCCCGGGCTGACTTCAAACGGCCCCGGGCCGGCCTCTCACGGTAAGCCTTCTTCCCTGCCTCGGAGTACGTCCCTTCTGAAGTCTCCGCTGTCAGCTTGCCGTAAGCGACTTGCGCAGAGGTCTGCACTGACCCATCCGCGAGGGTAACGTTCAGCGGCATCCCATTAGCGCGAACTGTGAGGTTCAATCTCTTGACGCACTCACTTGGCTACTGCCCAGTGGTACTAGTCATAGTACCAGAATCGAATCTGGTACTATCACAAGTACCAAAACGCTAGAATTTTTTTGATGTCCTCCTCCATCCTGATGGTGATATCCATGATATACCATTACCTTAACGACCCAAACTGAGTTGTATTATGCCCCATTGGTCCATAGATTACGTGTAGCCCTCCCAGTGGATGCATATTGCCAACAAGGTGGAGTTTTGTGTTACACAATGGTGTCTCACTTGTCTTCGAAATCATGGCGCTACTTTCGGATTTCTTTTTGAACAGACTTGGGATTCTATTCAACCCAGCGATGGCTCAAATTGAAGCTGTATAACATGGCCAATGATGGATGTGAGCATGGGGCAGTTGGCATACTGCCCGTCGCTGAAACTGCGACATGCTAAACATCCCATCTCCACCAAATGGTCCAACTCAAGATTCCTTAACCCCTTAGTTGCCGGAGGAATTTCGGGGTTTTGAAAACTTTGGTTTATTTGCAATAACTTTGGCATAAGGGTCCTGCCTCAACTTTTGAAAATAGTGTCGGAAAGGTCTTCTCAAGGCGAATCACATGCAAACGTTAGAAATACATGACACTTGATACCGATGACGTGATTGTCAACTGAAAAATGTTGATGGATGTGCACATCGTTAACAATGTAAGCCCTAATATTGACCCTATACCTCCAGGTATAATCTTACCAAGTGCTCAACATGCGGTTAGGGCTACTTATATTATTAGGGGCTTGTAACACTATGACACATGTGCCCTAAATGTGACTCATTATGGTCAAGCTAAAATAGAGTGCGTCTGGGAAAATATTTAGAGCATCGTCGCAAAATGGTTGCTCCCAAGTGCATGGCTGCACGCGGCTCGATAAGAGCTTTTCAAAACTGTCTTCAAAAGTGAATTTGAGTTATTTGTCGCCGAGAAAATCAGTTTTGAGTGTTTGATGGACATGTCCATCAGCTGGCAGCTAAGGGGTTAAGTATGAGGGCTATCGTCGATTTTGGAGCCTAGTCGTGGCACTAAAGCTACGAAATATGTATATTATAACGTCGGATCGCCTCACCAGCGTTTATGACATCAAAAGTAAACCCATATATCGATTTTTCAAGACCTTTACATGCATGAGAAGTTGCCGTACTTGGACTCTACACATGGAACTTAAGTACGAAACCGCTCCCGATATTACTACAAAAAATGCTGAGAGGCCATTTTATCACACCCTTGGGTGTTATCGAATCCCAATACTGGCGTTAAAGACGTTCAAATGGCACAACGCATGACGACCACTTAGGATACATCCCAATAATGAAATTTGACATCATGCATGCCACCTCGTGGCCACATAGCGTGCCCTTTTAAGTCACCGCGCGCTTGGTACTTGTGACAGTACCAGAAAATTTAATTAATTTTATGGCGTTACACCCCCCAAAAGCACACCGCACATACACATACCTAAAGTTCACGAGAGTACATTTCAGCATCAATAACAATTCAAAAGGGTCCTAAATGATTTTTCAAAACCTTCATGGGACTCATACACCCCATCTAGTGCCCATAATAAAGCATACATTTTGGTACTTGTGACAGTACCATACCACCGGGCAGTACCCATCTGAGCAACAGGCTGGCGAGTCAAGGCGACTGAAAATAAATTTGCCGTTAGCTCTGAAAGAGCTAATGCGAAAATCAGCCGCCGCGGTTGCACCAGTGTGCCGTGAACACGATTCTGCCGCGTGTCAAGATCTCAATCAAGCAAGTAGCACTACCAAATTATAACGTTTATAGCGTGATCTCGTTTCCGGTGTGTCAGTGACGACAGTGGCGATCGGTCGAAGCGATTAAATCTAACAATGTTCTACGGTGACACAGAAGATCCAACCGTTTCCTTATGAGTGTATAAATGCATAATCGCAGTGAGAGCGCGGTGCAACGTGAAGTATATATAAGTATGAAGCGTGGGAAGCGTAAAATATCCGATCGAATCTGCTAGATGTGACAAGCGATCGAACGGTCAGTCAGTCAATCGCGCGGTCGATGTTTCGATACGGCGGTCCGAACGTTCGACATGCAGTTGAGGTAAGAGTGAATGTGTTGCTCGACGAAGATTTCGTAAACGATAGAATCTGTTTTTCAGAAAATTGAAAAATCTGAAATCTGTCTTACCTGGACTGCCACCGAACCGCAGGATGAGTTGGGTGGTGTAGCTACAAAAATCTGAGGGCGTTGTGCGGTGGTGATGCAGCCTTGTGCAGGCTGGAACGCTTGGTTCTGAGTGAGGATGGTGGGCGATTTCTTCAGAATTTTCCCGATTGTCCTATAAGGAAACGAAGGAAACCCGGGAATTTTCAGAGGATTTTCTTGGCCAGTTCTAAAAGAGCTACAACAATGCATCGAAGCTACAAAATGTCCGGGGGTAGCTACAAAATGGTGATGCTATGTTCTCCGCGTCCACGGATCCACCTTTTCACCGGAAAAGGATCGTTCAAACACTGGAAATGATCAAAATCTCAGCATTCGATGCATCTCAGCACAACAGGTTCAGTCGATTCAGGATTTGTACGGGGGTTCTGATGTAATACTTCTATGTTTGTGACTGAGTCAAATGCATTGGCCTTGTATTTGTTGAAGTTGATGCATTTTGTGTGATAGCATGACGAGATGGGGAGCCAGGATGTTTCCCGCTTGCGTATTCCTATCTCGTATCCAGCGTGCCTTCGGAATCGATTCGATACCAATAATCGATTAATCGGACAATTACATTGCAAAATCGCAAATCGATTCCGACCCTTGCTCGATATCGATGTCTCCAACTACAGGGAGAGAACCATCCTCCTCCACGATGGCTGACTCGATCATAGGAACAAAAGGGTCAGCATCACGCTTGAGCAAGCGCATATTTACGTAAGAATACAAAAGCATGCGGACCACTTCATTTCCGAGACGAGAACGCACAGGGGGTATGGATGAGCTTGTGCGCCTTGTTGACACGCTCAACATAGCATGCATTGCTGGATATGACACTGTGACCCCCAAAACTGTCACATTTCACATCCTCTAGTAGGCTGAGTGACCGTCACCCGTAGGTGCGAAACAGCTTAGGTACAGTATTTATGTTTGCCTTTCTTTATATCAAGACACACTTTTATTACCGTTCTGATCACGAAACCCTCAACTCAGGGTTTATCCGACTATATAGCGATATATAGCAGCACACCTATATATCTAGCATGCATGTGGGCAAGAAGAATGAAGCCGCAACATTATCTGTCTCAAGGGTTTCCACTTGCGCGCCCTTTGCTTTCTTTGACTTTGAAAACTTAAGAAATTCGCTAATTGTATCCTCAGACGCGACAGAGCATTTTATGACGTGCGTGGCCACTTACGTTCGTGACATTGGGAAACCTAACGCCTCTCAACCAACGGAACCAAGGATCCTCCTAAGGTCCCCAATGAGTGACGTTGCTACAATCGGGGCATTTCAAAGCATATTCTTTGACGTACAAATTAGTAGCAGGATCCGGTATCGCCAAGGTCTTCCGAGAAACGACCACGAAGTGATTGCTAGATATACAGGGCCGATATATATATATATATATATTTGTCGTTATACCCTAATACAGGGTTTCGATATCAGAACGGTCGGATTGATAAGATAAAAGAGATGAACATATACCTGACTTTAAGTTCAGGGATTAGGTTTCGGCCTACGAGTGACGGTCACCCAGACTACTCTAGGATGAGGCAGGTGACAGACTTTAGGTGTCGCTGTGCCAAATCCAGCACACCACATAGTGTGGGGACCAAACTAGGTAGCCGAAACAGGAAACAAACAAATGCCTACCGGGAGGCAGAAAAGTCAGTGCTAGTGGGTCAGGAGGCACCGTGCTCATACTGGCCAGGCCCCCTCTCCCGAACAGGCAGTGCAGCAGCTGTGCCACTACTTTCTACTGCCGAATTCTGATACACTGAAAACCCGAAACAGAGCCCATCTTGGGGCAACCTGCACCTACAGCATCTCAAACTGAAGGCAGGCTACAGTGCGGGCCCGTTTTTAAGCACCAGTGTATTAAGCAATCAGCGCTGCATTTCTAGTGCCCTTCATATTTAGCAGGGGTGTATACATAAGCAAATTGCTTATTTTGCAGCTGCTGGGTCGAAAATGACTGTTGCTTATGAACGGGCCTACACTGTAATCTCAATCTCGTCGCAATAGCCACTTTCACAGCGCCCGGGAGCTGGTACCACTGTTACAGCGCCCAGGAGAGCTGGTACCACTGTTCTCCGAAACACAATCGGTGTCTGCACTGTCAGAGGATCCATGCGGTGGAGCAAATATAGAAAGCTTCGACGTTGCCGTTATCAATTGCGCCCTGTGTGACCAGTCGATCTCCGCGGCCGAGTACCACCCCGCCGGCCGCCAACACTGGAACGGTGGGATAGTTGCGGGTGGTTGCACATCAGCACCACCGACCTCGTCGCCGGTGTGCCCCGGTGCCGCTGAGAAAACATGCGTGGGGCAATTTTGGGTAGAACCCAAACCTCGATTGTCGATTGAAGATGTGCGCAAGGTTGCTGTCGGCGCCATAAGCCGGCAGTCCGTGAACGACACCACCGACCGGTGGAGCCGTCTCGGCGCCCATGCCAACACCACCGAAGGCTGAAGCGGCCGACGGCCCAGCAGCGGCACACACGACAAAGAGCATGCAAACCGCGAGTGACGTTAGGGCGGAATACCCAAAGCCGAACGGCGGTCTGCCGCAGCCCAAAGCCTGCCGCGGCGGCGGATTACCCTCGTCGTCATCCTCGGATTCCTCCTCAGCCACTGAGACCGAATCAACGGGTGCCACGGGCCCCATGCAATGGATCGCGAGGGGCGGGTCAGGGTTAGCGAGCTCAAGCCTCACCGCAAACTTGTCCATGAAGGACGTGTCTGGCTCGTGGGCGTGCAGCGCGCTGACGGGGTGCATGCCCTCGTCGGACACCACCGACTGCGGAGCGGCAGGTGGTGCTGGCGGTGGCGGCACGTCCAGAGCGTTGTCCGGGATCTTGTCGTGGACCTGGAAGCCTGTGTTGACGTGCATGGCACCACCAACCGCGCAGACCCCGAAGCGGGTGTCAGCGGGTTGGCAGCACCCCAGATACTCGTCGATGGCGTGTGTCTCAACGGTGTCGCCAACACAGAAGGAGGCGGCGGAGAGGTCCTCGAGCATTTCGGGCTTGCCGCCCGCCAAGAAGCATAGTGCGTCGAAGCGGTCGGTGTCGTTGTTGTCGATGGCGCGCTGGAAGGCAGCGGCGTAGAAGTCGCCCTCCACGTCTTGAACCGCGAAAGAATGCGCCCCAGCAGTTGTCTTCTCCGCACGCGGACCGCCGTGCGGGCAGTCGCGGTGCCAATGCCTAGCCTGCGCTGCCGTGCACGTCGAGTGCTGACAAAGCGGGATACAGTAGTCTGCCCAGTCCCACGATGAAACGCCACAAGCTTCGAATTTCCCTGCGAATAATTTCCCTCCGGAAGCGGAGAGGCCGCGAAGCGGTGCTTCAACCCTGTGCGCGGGTTGTGAGGCTTCTCCGCGCGGGGAGTGAAGCCCTTCCCGTTGACCTTGTCGGAAAGGACGCGCACCTCCTTGCGTAACGCGAGGAGGATCTCCATCATATCGGCGTCCGCAGAAGTGTGTCCATCCGGCGGGTCGCCAAACCTCGCAGGCAACATGTGGCTGCCAACCGCAGCCGACTTCGGCGAAGCCGTGCCAGCCCGCACGTGAGCCGCATGACATTCGCGGGCCCACTGCTGAACGGTCAACAGGGACACCGCTGCTCGCTGGTCGTGCAACAGGAGCCGCGACACCACAGGCCTCGAGTAGTCGGCGGCCATGGCCTGAATGAACTGCCCCTTGACGTCGTCCTCGTCCAGGGTGTTCTTGCGTTTTGCGGCGGCGAGCGCGGCATTGAAGTCCATGATAGCTTCGTTGGGGTCCTTGCCGTAGCCCAGCTCAACTGCCAGCAAGTCCGACGTCCCCTGAAAGGGTGCGTCGGCATGAAGCAGCTTACGTGCAAACTCGAGCAGAACCCGTTTCCCATCCGCGGGAAACGTCTGAGCAGAGCTCTCCAACCAGTCCGAAGCTGGACTGGAAGGATGCACGAGGAGCTCAAGGGTGGAGAAGAGGAGCTGATTGCTTTCCTCTCGCACTGATCACGCACCGTGATGCCGGCGTCGTCGAGTACAAAGAGGTCGCCCAGCTGCTCGTCCTCGGCCACGAAAGCCTCGCGAAGAGCAGCCACCATGCGGGTAAAGATGACGTGCACGTTCTTCTCGTCACCATGGAAGCGCTCGTCCTTCAGACCGAAGCACTTCTTGGCGACAAATTTGGCGGCCTTCTCGTCGTGCGTGGTGCGGATCAAAGTACGGACAGCTGCCACGAACGTCGCAGGGGGTCCCGCTGCTGGAGGGACAGTTGCCGTCGGAGTCCCGGGAGTGGCTGCATGCCGGGCAGCAGCTTGGTCGAAAATAGTCGCTAGGTTCCTCCTCCGCAGAGGAGCGCTCGAAGTCGATCTGGTCTTCTGGTGGTAACCATGATGAAATGACGGTAGGGGTGGAGCAAGCGGGTGTGATCGGGAAGCGGTCGCGGTGGTGGCGGCCAAGAGGTGGTGGTCGTCGAGAGCGTAAGCTTGCGGACAAGGACGAAAAAAACTCGATGAAGTCGTGTGGACTTAAAGGATTCCCGGGTACGTACCGCAAACAAGGCTCTATATCGATATTTCCGATAACCGATACTATCGATATATCGTATTTATCGCCGATTATCGGATTGCGATGTCTAACTATCGATTGTGCAGGTTTTGGTGTTCGATATTTAATTTATAACAAATTACATATAAATGTCCAAGTAATCGATTATTTATCGATTTTGCCGATTATCGATACCGTTTTTCGGATATCGGATTGTATCGATACCGAAAAACCAAACCGATATAGAGCCTTGACCGCAAACGGTGTGATATCGACCAGAAGTACGGTAAAATCCAGCCAACGTAAAATCAACTCGCAAAACGCCCAAGTGCACCGTCCGCGAAGCCGCTCAATCAACCAAGCTGCCTAGGCCATGCCACTGAACCGCGCGTGCTCCCCTAGCGACCGCTCACTCCATCCCAAGCGTCGGCGTTTAGCCACTCATAGTAGAAGCAGTGTAAAAGCGATGGCGCGAACCAAAACCTGCAAGATATACAAGGCCGATATATATCTATTTGTCGTTATACCCTAATACAGGGTTTCGATATCAGAACGGTCGGATTGATAAGATAAAACGAGAGATAAACATATACCTGACTTTAAGTTCAAGGATTAGGTTTCGGCCTACGAGTGACGGTCACCCAGACTACTCTAGGATGAGGCAGGTGACAGACTTTAGGTGTCGTTGTGCCAAATCCAGCAGTGATCTTGGCACAACGTGCACGTGGTGCGTTTGCGACCGGCTCCGATAACGTTGAAGAAGACAAAGATACCCACGAAGATACACAAGAGAAAAACTGTTACTGGTGAAGAAAGACTTTTCGTGCTATGTATCGAGCAGCCATGGCTCTCGCAACGAACTTAAACTGTTAACACTTAAAGGGCGAATTGATATACTGCTCATACTGATACTGTTTTCAGGTTGGTGTCGCATACGTTTTGGGGCTCTCTATATCTCGCGTTCTACTTATCCATTCGTGCCCCTACTTCGCGTGCCTAACAAATCACCCACGCAACTATCTACTTTACATCACGGCTTACACCTAGAGCACGCGAGCATACATGTATGCCGCTAGGTTGGAGTGCATGCACGCATTGCTCCCTACCCTTTAGTATGGGGCACTCATACCCCTGCACTTTCCGATAAGTTTTTTGCTCAATATCTTGAGTTTGGTGGCCTTTACGGGGTTGGGGGACCTTGCTCAGCTCACAAATATGGATACCAATACTTCATACATCTCAAGTAGGTGACTAACGTAGAAGTTATGGCACTTTCCGCGCTCATACTGATCCTATACTGCAAAATCTGAAATCGTTAAGGGGTGGTCAAAATTGTTTAAAAATTCTAGAAAATTTTAAAAATCGAATTTTGAAAAAGAATTCGCGCAAGTGTCTCAGGTGTATAGTGTCCCTTTCAAAAACCCCGGTCTATTATAATTTTATATGTCGCTGTCCGGACTTATGCCATGTGCCAGCGCCATACACGATTGACGATACAGATAGAGATAGCAGATACATTATTCCAGTGTTGAGTATCATTCTGACCAATCGATCGATTTATTTCTTCGGGACCGCTATACCAATACCTCGCGACCGCTCGTCATGCACGCCCGGCCATGGCCATGGCCCCATCGCCATGATGGGCCATCTGAGATACGGACTCCAAAAGTCCAATCCACAAGCCTAAGTTTGGCTAAGTTCCTCACCGAAGATGCAAGATACCTCTCGAGGTGGTGCTTAGATCTAGGGTGCATAATTTACGGCACTTGTGCCTGGTGCCGCTCCTGCGGAAGTGGCTCTTTATATGTGAACTCATTGTCATTCGTCATTTCCGCCCTCTCATAAAAAAAAACTCATGTGCATACTGTGTCTGTGACAGTATATAGTGTCATGTGATGTCACGAAGAGACGAAGTTGGAAGTCTCATCAGAGCTAGCGATACTGTGTCACGGATAGCGTTCTCGACTTCTCGTCAGTCGATCGGTTCAAGCCACAAGCGAAGGGGAGTTTATTCCCCTTGGATCCAAGTTTATACCCCTTGCTTGGATCAGCATAACTCAAGACAAGTGTCACGAAGTAGTGTCCGATGACGATGAGGTGTGACGGTCAGGGTCACTCGCCTGCGGATGTGTCGAACACAAGACAATGCAAGACGATCGAAGCGAGCCTCAGGCGCGTAGGATTTTTCATCCTGCAGCTCTCGGCTAACGGCTGACTTTCTCCAATCCCCTGCGCCAGGCGTTGGTCTTGGTGCTCTTAAGGGCTAGTCGTAGTGGAGCACGACGAAGGCCTCCGCTCGCCTGGCATCAGGCACGCAACTCTCAGTCGAGTGAAGAATGCAACAACCTGCCCTCGCCTGCGCTGGTGCTGTAACCTGTGATAAGTGAGCTCCGGGCGAGGCAAGCCGGGCAAACACGATGGTGCGCATATTATAAAGCTGAAAACCCCGTATATTCTGAACAGCCCACATCATCGTCACGCACAAAGGTTTTGGCAAGATGATTCGCAGCTTCCAGCAGTTCCGACTGCTTATGTGGAAAAATGTGCTCTTGCACAAGCGTCGCAAGGTAAGCTTCTCGATCGTGGGCTTCCTGCGTCTGGAGTAGTGCTTAAGGATGGCAGAGACGTAGTGCTTAAGGATGACAGAAACTAATACTTATCTTTGACCTCCACAGTGGGGAGCGGTGTTCGAAATTCTCCTACCTGTGTTAATGATGGCAATCTTGGCGCTCACTCGCAAGCTCACCCTCAGCGGCGACAAGAAACAGGTACCTGGCGTGCTACAAATCAAGTTGCTTTTCATCCACTTGTGATCACTCCCGAAACGTGCCTGTTTACAAAGGGCTGTGCTGACTTTTGCTCTTACCTCATTTGTAAGAACAGAACGTGCAGTTATGCCACAAGCGTTGTATTATAACGCGAGCAGCCTTTTTCCTACCTTTTTTTCACCGCAAAGTATCTCCAGAGGGGACGTGAGTGGCGCCATCGGAACGCGCAACCTTTCTGAGACGACCTCTGGATTGTGCGCAGTGCACGCGTGTCGAAGGCTATGTCGAGGACCCCGCGTGCGAATTTACCCAATACCCAACACATTCCTTTACTCTGGACTACATGCCCTACACGACCAATGAATCTTCCGTTGAGTTCCAAAAATTCGGATCGGCCTGGACCATCGTAGTGTCCATCGAGGCGGGTGCCTGCAACCTGGCGGGGGAAGCCATAACACAATTTCAAAAAGATCATCCAGCCTTGACAATCGTTACCAAGACGGACGAGGACGCAGTTGTGCAGTATCTCCTTAGTCGTCAAGACCAAGATAATTCGGTTTTACAAGCAGGCGTCATCTTCACCAAGGTTCGGCTGTTACATGACCTTGTGGCTGCGTTCAGATGAGTGCCCCTCCCACAACGTGGGATCGCAGGGACCGTATTGTATTTAAGTAGGGATGCTGCTTTCGCCACGCGCGCGTTGTGTGTGGCAGAATGGCTGACACTGGTAACTCTACCCCTGGCGATTCAGGCGGAGTCCAAGTCTGGAGCTCAGACATGCGAGTACAAGATACGCATGGACTCGACCCCCGGTGGCTACAGCGATGGTGACCAAGATATGCGCACCTGGCTGACGGACTTCGCCTTCCCCGGATATCCCATTCTCGGGCCAAGGTCGCAACGCACGACTCCGCGCGCTTTGCGGTTACAGTGTTTTTCGCATCCCTCTGCGTCTTTTTCTAGGAGTGTTCACAACCCGCTGGCAGCTCGCCGCGGCCCCGGAGAAATGCCAGGGACGCTGAGTTGCTTTTATCCCCTTTCAGGAGCGACGACGGCGATGCCGCTTACAGGAATTCGTTTGCAAACAATCCGGGGTATCCCGATTACGGGTTCACGTCGCTTTCCCACGGTCTCAATCGGTCCGCACATCTTCCGCAAACCCCTCATCAAATAGACTTGCCGTCTGTGTGTTCCGCTTCTCTTGTCTGATCTGGCTCGAGGGGAGCACCACGGCGCGCGGGCTTCCTTTGTCGCAAAGCCGCGCGGCTCCCACACCTGAGCTCCTGCATAGTTGTGTCGGCGATGTTCCCTCGAGTGCCCGGTGCCCGTGACCGCGCCTCACAGGTGGATTTTGTGGCGACAGATCGAACGTCCACTTTACCCATGAGACTGGATGTGCGGCGGATCAGCTTCTCGCTGCTATCTTCGTACCGCCTGATAATCGGCAAGCAGGCTTAGTTTTATTTAGGAAGGGGCGTGCCACTCGCGATGTGTGACACCGGCGGCATTTTTGCGTCAGCATACGGGCTGCACATAATTTCTGGAGTGTGTTCGCCTCTGGTCCAAAGAAAGGGAACGTCGGTTTGTTCCAGGGCCCTGGCCAAGGCCGCGGGACAGGCAAGCGGTAAGGCAGAGCTCGTGGATAACCTTCTGGAGGGAATCCAACTGCAGAGATTTCCATACCCAGGTGTGCGCTCTCACGCATTTCCTGAAGCGGCGCGGTTCCACGTCACTCCGAAACGCGCTCTCCCGAGCTGCACAGCCCGCTCTTAGCTTTGGCTGCCGCTTCGCATCTCTTCCGGGCTAGCCTCGCCGCCTGATGCTCGGGTTGCTGAGACCCTTGAGACGCCGAGCGTGCTCCCTGTCTGCTGCGCCGTTTCCCCAAAGCTCGGAGAAACAGCCTTTATATCTCTTCATCTTCAGATTTATATCTCTGAGAGATTTTAGAGTCTTTCCGACGTCCGCTTGGCCCCGCACACCCGCAGCTTCCCCTTCTCTTGGCATAAATCACCGCGCCCTTTGTTGGTTCTGCCGCTGCTCGGCTATCCTCACAGAGGTTGACGGGTCCGCGCAGAATATGACGACGATGGCTTCGTGTTCGCCATTAAGTTTGGTCTGCCACTTCTGCTCATGCTCGCCCTGCTGTTCGCCGCTCTCACGATGACCAAGGTAAGCGCCCTGCTGCTCCCTGCACTCATCACGAGCCTGTCACTAGGAGAGTCGCGTGGAATAAGAGGCCTGGTGCGGAGAGTGAGGGCAGTCGCTGTGGAGCTGTGCACGTTCTAGGGGATTGGGGTAGGACGGAGGGACTGCGGCCCTGGGCTTTTTCGAGTGGGCGGACTGGGACCTGCGGACCTGCTATCATTCGCCGGGCTTAGGCGGGTTGTTGTGACGGTCAGAACCTCGTGGTGGAGAAGGAGAAGCGGCTGAAGGAGTCGATGAAGATGATGGGTATGGCGGGCTGGATTCACTGGACCGCGTGGTTTGCGGAGTATTTCCTCTTTCTCTTTATCTCTATGGTGCTCTCCTGCGTCATCCTCCAGGTACCCTCGCCCCGTCACCGCTCTCCTGCCGCACAGCTGGCGCGCGCGGAGCGCAGGGGCGAAGCTCGTGACCGGGGAGCGCCTGTCGCAGGTGTTCGGAGTGCTCCCGAACAGTGATATCACAGCGGTGTTCTTTTTCTTTATGACTTTCGCCACCGCCTCCATTGCCTTCTGCTTCCTAGTGTCCACCCTTTTCAGCAAGGTACCCGCTTATCTGCCGCTCCGCCCTCTCACCATGATGCATGCGCCTGTCTCGCCGCTGCCGCGCACGCCCCAGGCAGGCTTCCCCACGCTCCGCGCGGACACGTAGCGACGAGGACCAACCTACTCTCTCCCCCTCCGCCGCCCTGAAGGGTCTTTGCCACGTCGCCGCCGGCGCTTGAGTGTTGCGGCTGCTTCGGCCGGCTTTGCTTTGTGCGCACTCGTGGCGGGAAGCTCGCGCCCCCGCTCCGCATGCACGCGCTAAAGTCTCGGCCTCAGCTGACTTAGCAGCGGTGACGCAGCGGTGTGCTTGTGTCGGTGAGCTCCCTGACCGGAGCTGCAGCCTGCTCGGGTATGCGCGGGACTCGCCGGGAAGGAGGCGCGCTTTTCGCGCGTTTCCTGGCGCCGCCATGCGCGGGTGCAAGGGTGAGGGGAGGTGATGTGAGCCGGTGATTCGCGAGGGGGGGGCTATGAGGTTGGGCAGGCATCCACGGCGTCCGCGGGTGCGGGGATCCTGTGGTTCCTGGCGTACGTCCCCTACAGCACAACATCGCAGAACTATGACTCGATGAGCCTACAGTCGAAGCAGTCCGTGTGCATGTCTTCCACCGCCTGCATGGGCCTCGGGGCGTACGTGCTCAGCGCGCTAGAGTCTGACGGCCGTGGTCTACAGTGGGAATCCATGTCGAAGCCCGCCTCCATCAACGACGACTTCTCCGTGGGTGCATCCATAGGTGCCATGATCTGGGTGACCGCACTCCCCACCCCACACTCTCCTGCCTTCTCGTCTGTGCTTCCCCGCATCTCCTTCCTCTCTCTGCCTCCTCCGACGTGTCCCCCTTCCTTTCTCACCCCTTACCGCCCGACCCATAACTCGCCCTATGCCCTGGTTGGAGATGAGCCCTCATAGAAAGCCCTATGGTGTGGTTATCAGGACACCATTTGGTACATGCTGCTGGCCTTTTACATCGACGCAGTCTTCCCAGGTGCCCCTCCCGACCCGCCTCTCGTCTGCCGGAATGCTTTGCCGAGTTGAACTCAACGCTGCCACCGAGGAGAGAAAATGACATGGACGGGGGGGATGAAAGGTTCAGTCATGGGGATCTGTACCTGCGGGCCGCGCTCCCGGCCGAGGCTTTCCTGACCTGGTCCTGTGTTGGGGCCTTGCTTCAGTCTTCCCTGGGCCTTGAACGCCTCTTCACCTTTAGCAATTCATTTTAAGCCTCCCCCCCCACCCCATCGGGACTGTTGGGAATTGAACCTCAACTTAGTGGGGCCCATCTCGCATAGACTGCAGCCAGAAAAGAAAATTCTCGTTCAACTAATCAATGCAGGCAGCCAAAACACCTCAGGAGGCCGGGACAGTCCACCAGGGAAAAAGACACTTCAGGAGGCCGGGACAGTCCACCAGGAAAACACTTCAGGAGGCCGGACAGTCCACAAAAAAACTTCAGGAGGCCGGGACAGTCCACCAGGGAAAAAAACTTCAGGAGGCCGGGACAGTCCACCAGGGAAAAAACACTTCAGGAGGCTGGGACAGTTCACCAGGGAAAAAAAACTTCAGGAGGCCGGGACAGTCCACCAGGGAAAAAAACACTTCAGGAGGCCGGGACAGTCCACCAGGGAAAACCCCCCCAAAAACGATTATACCCAAAACACGGAAAATGTTAGCATCCAAACTTTTGAAAACTGACAGAACAGAAATTTATGCAAAGCATGTCGAGAGGTGCTGGTTCGCACCTTCGAAGAGCTGAACGGCGCGAACGAGGAAACTTATTAGCCGGAAAATGTCTAGCATACCGAGCCCTCGCAGCCTATTAAAGACCTTTTCCTTGCCGGCTGCCTCGGCATGCCACGGAGGACGGGCATCTGCGCTGAGTCACCGCCAACTTTATTTGGAGGCTGTTCTGAGGTTTGGGTCCTCAGTTCGCATTTTTGGTTCGTCAGTGACAGTGTAAATGTCGATAAAAGTGACACGGCCGGCTGGTCATTTCGCCTGTAGTCATCTGTGTCATATCGTCCCCTTGACTGGCGATCAGAGGAGGGGTAAAATTTGACTGTAGCTGAAGGCGGGGTGGGGTTGGGTGAGTGAGGGGGCCACATGTCGGGGGAATGCTGCAGGGGAGTTCGGAGTGCCCCAGCCGTGGTACTTCTTTGTGCTGCCCTCCTACTGGGGCTGTGGCCGCAAGCACGAGCCTGAGGCGGAGCCCGAGAACTCGCTGCTGGAGCCGCTCTCCCCCACCAGCCAGGGGCTGATGTTCGAAGCTGAGCCTGAAGGCCTCACCGCCGGCATCGAGCTCAAGAGCCTGCGCAAGGTCTTCGGTGCCAAGGTGGCTGCCCGGCTCCGCGCGGTGCTCGCAAGCGGCGCTCCTGGGACTGAGACTGAGACGCTCCTGGGACTGAGACTGAGACGCTCCTGGGACTGAGACTAAGACGCTCCTGGGACTGAGACTGAGACGCTCCTGGGACTGAGGCAGCGCAGCGCCACTCCGGTGCTACTTGCTGCTGGCGCAAGCGACTCGCTTGCGCTGCGCCCTAGAGGCGAAGCTGGGGGAGCTCACACAAGGCGGTGCTTTTGGTGGCGGTCCGCCTGTTCAACGGAAGCTTCGGGCTTGAACGGTGGCGGGCTGTTGTGTGGGGGTTCTGCACAGGTGGCGGTGAAGAACACGAACCTGAAGATCTACGAGGATCAGATCACGTCGCTGCTCGGCCACAACGGGGCTGGGAAGACCACCACCATGAGCGTGCTCACGGGCCTCTTTCCTCCCACCTCCGGCACCGCCGTCATCAGTGGCTACGACGTGCGGACAGAGACGGCGAGCGCGCAGGCGGCGATGGGGCTGTGCCCACAACACGATGTGCTCTGGGACGTTCTCACTGTTGAGGAGCACCTGCGTTTCTTCTGCACCCTCAAGGTGGGATCCAAGCTTCCTGCGTGAATCCTCCAGAAGGAATCTCAGCCGTGGCTTGTTGTGCGCAATCCTTGAGGCGGGATCTGAGCCGTTGCTTTTGTTGTGGTCCCTCGAGGCGCATCCGGGCCATTTCCTTGGCATCGCTCTTTTGGCCTCCCCTGTGACACAGGAGGGGAGGTGCTGCACCACCGCGAAGGTGGGCACGCAGGGGGGCACTGCAGCGAGAGACAGATGACGCTCCCCCGGAGTGCGGATTGGGCGACGCTGACCTCCGCGGAGGGTTGCATGGCGCTAACAGCCTGCGATACGGGTGCCCATGGGGAGCAGGGTATCGATGACAAGGAAGAGGTGCAGAGGCACATCGACGAGATGCTGGTGGACCTGAAGCTCGAGGAGAAGCGCCACTGCAACTCCAGCACCCTCTCCGGCGGCATGAAGAGGAAGCTCAGCGTCGGGATCGCGCTGGTGCCCCCTTTACCAAGCTCCCAATGCCGCGCCTTGCACCCAAGCGTCCGAGAGCCCCGTGCGCCACGGCCTCTTGGGTGGCGTCAGAGAGCCCCGTGCGCCACGGCCTCTTGGGTGGCGTCAGAGGGCCCCGTGCGCCACGGCCTCTTGGGTGGCGTCCGAGAGCCCCGTGCGCCACGGCCTCTTGGGTGGCGTCCGAGAGCCCCGTGCGCCACGGCCTCTTGGGTGGCGTCCGAGAGCCCCGTGCGCCACGGCCTCTTGGGTGGCGTCAGAGGGCCCCGTGCGCCACGGCCTCTTGGGTGGCGTCCGAGAGCCCCGTGCGCCACGGCCTCTTGGGTGGCGTCCGAGAGCCCCGTGCGCCACGGCCTCTTGGGTGGCGTCCGAGAGCCCCGTGCGCCACGGCCTCTTGGGTGGCGTCTTAGGAAGACTGCTCAGCATTCCAGCAGGAAGCTTCTTCAGAGCCCCTCTAGGCGCCGCTATGAGTTCATCGGATCGCTCAAGGCGGCGATACCAAGCCGAGGGGGCGGCGTGTGCCCATGCAGTCGGGCGCACTGTCCATGCTGCGTGAGGGGCGCCCGCAACAGACCAAGGGGCGCCTGCAACGGACCAAGGGGCGCCCGCAACGGACCAAGGGGCGCGGGGCAGCCCGGAGGTGCGCGGGATTGACTTGCCGGGGAGCCTCTTGGGGGGCAGGTTGGAGGCAGCAAGGTGGTGGTGCTGGACGAGCCAACAAGCGGCATGGATCCCTCCGCGCGACGTGCCACGTGGGATCTCCTGATCAAGCACAAGGAGGTGGGCCTTCGCCCGCCTCCTGAAACGTAGGCGAGCTTGTCCGCCACACGGGGAGCCACGCGAGGTGGGGTGGGCAGCGAGTTCCCTTTGTGTGAGGGCCACACGATGGTGTCGAGCGCTGGCTTTGCGGTCTGCAGGGCCGCACGATGCTGCTGAGCACTCACTTCATGGACGAGGCGGATTTCCTCGGCGACCGCGTGGCGATCATGTCGGACGGCGTCGTGAAGTGCTGCGGCTCGTCCCTCTTCCTGAAGTCCAAGTACGGCATTGGGTACCACATGGTGGTCGCCAAGGAGCCGGCCGGGTGCAAGGACGAGCTCGTGGCCGACCTTGTGCAGGTGCGGGGCGGCTCCCCCTCAGCGGCGCTTCGGGGGCGCCGCGCAGAGCACTCTGCTGCCCTGCTCTTGTCGCGCGCCGCCCATCACTGCTTGTGGCAGACTCGCAGAGACACGCGGAGTGCCTGGCGGCCGCAGGCTTGCTCACGGTGTTGCGCTCTAAGCTGTGCTGAGGGGTGGGGGTGAGGGGGGGGCTATGCAGAAATTTGTGCCGAGTGCGATGCTCGAGGGTAATGTGGGCAGCGAGCTAACCTTCCTTCTGCCGAAGGAGGAGGCGGGCGGCTTTGCAGCGATGTTCGAGTCCCTGGAAGCTGCGAAGCGTGACCTCGGGGTTGACAGCTACGGGATGTCAGTCACCACCATGGAGGAGGTGTTCCTGAAGGTGGGCGAGGGCCAGGGCGACGAGGACGACCCGGACACCACCGCGGGGGATCGCGTGAGCAGCAACGCGGACCTCCACGACGAGGCCACGGGCATGAAGAAGAGCCCCTCCACCTCCACCTTGCACACCTCCCTACTCTCGAAGGTGAGGGCCCCTGCGCCCCTCGCCTCTCCGCGGCCCCTCGGAGGGGGGAGCGCAGCAGCGCACGGACAGGTCTCACTTCCACGGCGCCACCGAGTTCGCTGGGCAGGAGGCAGGCGGTCGCGGCGGTTCAGATAAAAGCTCGGCGTTGATTGGCTGGAATGCGGGTGCGGTTCCACGGCGCCAGTAGGGCGGGGGCGGCGCTCTCACGTGCGGAAGGTGGGCGGTGAGCGGCGCAGGACGAGAGGCGCGTGTCAGACCTGGCCAGCGGAATGCAGCTGAAGCAGAAGCAGTTCTACGCCATGTTGGTGAAGCGGCTGCTGCACTCCAGCCGCAACTACTGGGCGATCCTGACGCAGCTGGCCCTCCCGCTCTTGTTCACCTGCGTGGCACTGACGATCCCCAAAATCCAGCCACAGCCCGGCGACTCCCCGCTGAGAGGTCTCTGGGACCTCCAGGACAACTACGGCTCCAACACGGTGATTGTGTACGAAGCTCCCGGCGCTCAGGTCTCCTCCGACGGCGTGCGGCAGGCTCTGTCACAGATGACCGACCGCGACGACGCCATGCGCTCAGGTGAGATACGGCGGTCTCGCCATAGGCTCTGTACACGCAAATCATGCACGCGCCTCTCGCGCAGTGTGAGTCCGTCGTGTGATATTCAGCGATTGTGGAAGCGTAAAGATGTAAGATGTTGCGACAGTCTGAACTCAGAAATGTTGCGATTTCCAAGGCATGCCAATGCGCAGGCGTGCAGTAATGGATATATCTGCGACTTTTTGTTGAGCACCAGAATTCGCAGATATACTACTTGCGGGGTGAAGGACACTCGTGGCTTTTTGCGGTGGCTCGACTGACCCTGCACGAAGGCATCTCGAGATCTCCTTTCCCGAACGCAATTTGTGGCCCCCTCGGAGGCGGTTACAATTCGGCAGATACTAGCCGGGTGGTGAGAAAGGGTGATGTGACGCGGGGAAGGGAGACGCGGCCGTGCTCAGCAGCATCCTGGAAGCATGCAGGGTTTGAGGGCCCTGGAAATGGCCGTTCGTGAGGGGTTGCGGAGGGGCGGTGGGCAGTTTCCGCGGATCCCACGGCGGGAGCCGCCGGGGTGATGCACGCGGAGATCCTCCAGACCTGCGGCAAGACCTCCCAGGACGTCGCTGACTTCAACGACAAGCACCTCGTAGCGCTCAGCCTCGGCGTGCGCAGAGAGATTTCGAAAGATGTGGATGAACCGTACGCCTACAACGTCGTGGCTAACGTCACATCCGAAATCGATGTCAATGCCACTGTGGCCTGGTTTAATGGCCAAGCGTTCCACAGTATCCAGGAGGCCCTGGCCCTCGCCACCAACAGCATTCTCCTGAAGGAGCTCAACCTCGCCGTTCACCCCGTGAATCACCCTTTACCTCGCAATGCCAACGAGCAAGCGAAATCCCAGCAGGTGGGTCGGCAGTCAGGAGTGGCCCTCTCTGACCGGTGGGGTCTGTCAGCTCGTGTGCGCCGGGTGTGTGGTTGGTGTGGTGTTGGGAACGTGCTGGGATTCGACCACGGTTGTGCTAGCGCACCCTGCAATGCCTTTACGTCCAGGCAGCCGTTGCCATTGACCTCCCTCTGTGCCCACGCAAGTTTCGCCCCACCTGCTGTGCCCGCTCTCCGCTCCGTACGCTGTCAGAAGCACCCAATCGCTCTGCTCACCCTCCACTCCGCGTCTGAATCTGGGCTGTTCTCCGACCAATGGGCTGCGGCGGCTCACAGTGCGGATGTGTGACGAGCGCCCCGCAGGATGACCAAACCGGCTTCTCCATTGCGTTCGACTTGCTGTTCGGAATGTCCTTCCTGGCGAGCAGCTTCCTGCTGCTGCCGGTCGCGGAGCGGATGTCCGGGGCCAAGCACCTGCAGTACGTCTCGGGCGTGGACGCCGTGTCGTACTGGGGCGCCTCCTTCTTATGGGACTTCTTCAATTACTGTATATCCATTACAGGCGTCGTCATCCTGTTCCTATGCTTCCAGGTGACCCTCACCATCCATCACAGGCGGCATCATCCTGCTCCGATGCCTCCAGGTGATCGAGGTCCCCGGCCACCGGGGGAGGCCGGGTTGGCGGCACGACTGCCTGGGCGCCAGGAGAGGCCAGCCTATTGGCAGCAAGGAGGGCCCGGCGGCCCGCGCCTCGTGTCGGTGATGCAGCAAGTCGTGAGGCATTGGCACTGGGTGTTGGTGATGTGGCGAGGGGTGCAAGATGTATGTGGCACGCTAGTTATGCCGCGAGTGACGCGTCAGGGGGCACTGACTCAGATCAGTTGCCAGCTAGGCGACTCGCGCAGAAGGTGAGGTGAAGGCCGCAGCAGTTGGGCCCTCCGCCTGAAGCAAGCTAAGCTGGGAGGGGGCGGACCTGGGGACTGGCGGATGCTGCCATCGCGCCGGCTGCAGGTGACACAGTATGAAGGTGAGCGGCTGGGATACGTGGTGCTGCTGTTGCTGCTCTATGGCTGGGCCATCATCCCACTCATGTACCTCGGCTCTTTCTTCTACAAGGTAAGACACCGCTTCCTGAAGCCCCCCGGCAGTTACCCCCTCTGCAGGCCTGCCCGCTGTGCGAGCTCCGTTTCTCGCCCCGTTCTCGTCTGCTCCCTCAGGGCGGAGGAGGGGGCGCCGCAGCCCCCCTTCTCACTGCGATGATCGTTTCTTTGCATCTGCGAGGTTTCTTCACCCTGAGTGCAGCTTCGTGTCCTCCATCGCTGGGTCCAGCCGTGCTGTTTTCCCCACTCCTTCCTACGTGCCCACATGTGCTTCATTTTCGTGCGAGCCTCTGCCGGGGTTTTGAGGCAAGGCGGGGTGGGTATGGCAGGCGGCCGCCTCGGCGTACATGCAGGCGGTGATCTTCAACGTGGCAACGGGGCTCGCGGCGATGCTCGTCGTCAGCATCACGAAGATCACCAACCCGAAGACCGCTAATACGATGAAAACCTATTTCATGTTCCTCCCGAATTACAACCTCGGCCAGGTGCCGCTCTCTCAGTGCTGCGCCTGGCGAATGCCTCCGATGCGCCGCGCCTGCTTGCGACCTCAGCCGTCGGCCAGCCGCTAGGAAGGTTCTCCTGGGGTGTGGGCTTCCCGGAGACGGATGGAATTATGAAAGGGGCAAGTGGGCGGGAGCAGGGCATCTCGGATATATATGACAACAACGTTGCTCTCAAGACTATCGAGAAGAATTTCCTCCCAACTTTGGACATGTTCGACCCCTCCATTACTCTCGATGATATCTGCTCAGGCGGCAGTGCCTCGGTGGGTGCCACATCCTCTCCGCTCCTCTCCGCTCCTCCCCGCTCCTCGCAGCTCTTCGCAGCTCCTCTCCACGAGCGTTCTTCCTCAGAGATTGGCAGGTTGCCGAGATCTCCGAGAATGGGATTGATTTCTTGGCAAGGCCAAGCGCCGCCCACCTTCCACCCCAGACTGCTCCTTGAGGGAGGGGAGGTGCGGGGGCGGGGTGGGGTTGGAAAAGGGATGAGGGGGCATTTGAGTGGCTGTGAGGGGGTTGGGATGGAGCGCAGTACGGCGGCTTCAGCCAGAAGCAGGTCCAATGCAGCGCGGACTATCTGGGGTGGGAGGCGCCGGGCATCGGGGCGTACTGCTTCAGCATGGCCATCGAGGGCGTGATCTTCTTCGTGCTGGTGATCCTCGCGGAGGCGCGCTTCTTCCTCCCGCAGCTGCAGGCCAGGCTGCAGGGCGATGTCAAGGCTGCCACTGCCGACATCGAGGCCGGCACCGGGGAGATGGCGGACATGGACGTGCTGCGTGAGGAGGACCGCGTTAACGGGATAACCCCGATTGAGGATGTCGTCGTGATCAAGAACCTCCGGAAGGTGTTCGGGGGCTTTGGGCTGCCTGGTTTCAAAGGCCCCGTGAAGGTGCAGGCCCGTGCCGCAGCGCCCCCTGCCTGGCGTCCCTCACCTTGATGCCTCTCTAGCCTCATATACTACCTCGCCCCCCACCCCAGCTGCCAACCCAATCCTAGGGCGCCCACAGTGATGGCCTGCTCAGTCGGCTGGGGGCCGACCTAGGGAGAGGGGCGGGGCTCAACCGGCATCCAGGTGGCAGTGAACGGCATCTCAGTGGGAATTCCCCGAGGCGAGATCTTTGGCCTGCTGGGCGTGAACGGTGCGGGCAAGACCACCACGTTCCGTATGCTGACTGGGGAGGAGTACTCCACATCGGGCACGGCCCTCACGGAGGGCTACGACATCCACACCCAGATGGCTCAGGTGCGCCAGCGTATGGGCTACTGCCCGCAGTTCGACGCGCTCGTGGACCTCCTGACGGGCGTGGAGCTTCTCACCATGTACGCCCGCCTCCGCGGCGTTGCTGAGCCCGACATTCTCCCGCTCGTCCAGCGCCTCATCCGGGTGCGCCTCCCTCCCTCGCTGTCCTCCGCTGATTCCCCTCGCCGTCCTCCGCTGATTCCCCTCGCTGTCCTCCGCTGATTCCCCTCGCTGTCCTCCGCTGATTCCCTTCGCTGTCCTCCGCTGATTCCCCGCTGTCCTCCGTTGATTCTCCCGCTGTCCTCCGTTGATTCCCCTCGCTGTCCTCCGTTGATTCCCCTCGTGTTCTCCCCTGATTCCCCTCCCCTCGCTGTCCTCCGTTGATTCCCCTCGCTGTCCTCTGTTGATTCCCCAGCGCTTCTCATCCCGCCTCTTGGCCTCGCGTCTCCGCCATCTCCCCGGCCTGCCTAGCCTCAATGGCATTGCAGACGAAGCTGCCTGTTTAGGGTTTTCTCCTTTGGAGGGAATCCAGGTTGGCTGCTCTGGTCGCTGCTTGACCAGGTCCCGGAGTATGCGCTGCGCCGCCTCTACGGGGCGAACCCGGCGATGGGACTGCATCGCGGGTGTGGGCACGATGCCTCCACAGGAGGAGGCATGTGTGTCGGGGCGAAATGCCAAGTCAATGCACATTTTGCTAGGGTGCTACGTGTGAGCGGCTCCTCTGCAGGGGCTTACTGTGCCACCGTGGGAGGGCTGGAGGAGCAGGCGGTGAAGCTCGAGAAGCACGCCCATCGCTACTGCGGAACCTACAGGTCCGTGCTCTGTGTGTCCGCGCTCTGTGTGCTCTGTGTGTCTGTGTGCGCGTCGCGGCCTCCGTGTGTCCCATCAGCAGCGCTCCCTCTGGGGTGTGCGCTTCTGGTACTGTGAATTCATCTTGTGTCGTGTTTAGGGTGTGTATACGGAGCCATTCACAGAGTCCCCGCCCTGCTGCTGAATGCTTTCCCCTTCCGCTCGGAACATGGTGGGCTGGCTTTTGTCGTTGGCGAGCCTCACGCCGCTCAGTGTGGGTGGTTCTGGTAGTGCACGGCTGGATGAGCTTCCGGCATCCCCGCATATTATTTCTTTACTTGGATGTGTGTTTGTGGTATCTTGTCACGCCCCAACCCTGTTTCTGAGGGTTTTGCTATCCACCGGGATGAGGGTGGGCTGGCTTTTGTCGTCCGTTGACCTCGCGCCGTTCAGCGTGTTGTGCTGCGATCGAGGGTTTGGAGCTTGGGGGCTGCGACTCTGCAGCGGGGGCAACAAGCGCAAACTGAGCACAGCGGTCGCCCTCATCGGGGATCCCCCCATCGTCTTTCTCGACGAGCCCACCACTGGCATGGACCCGGGTGCCCGCCGGCACCTCTGGGAAGTCCTTCTGGCGGTACGCTCTGGCGCCTTGCCTGCAGGCCTCACTCCCGGCCCGAGCCCCATGCTCTTCACCCCGCTCAACATCTCTTTCAGAAACTCTCGCTCGGTCAGGATGCAGAGCGCTGCCTCGGGAGATGCGCTGCCTCTGCGCCCCCTTCACGCAGGTAGGTATCCGCTGCCACGCATGCTGGCATCTTTTGCGGCCGCTTCCTCGAAGATGCGCTCCTCCTGGCAGCATCAGTCACCACGAAGCATGCAAGCCCCCTTGTGGTGGCCCTCGGCCCACATCCAACTTGGACTGCGATGCCGAATCGCACAGCTTGGCGTGTGGACTGGCATGGCGCAAGGGTGACCGATGATGAGTGGGGAGGGCGAGGTCACAGGTGGTGGCGGCAGGACAGTCGATTGTGCTGACCAGTCACAGCATGGAGGAGTGTGAGGCGCTCTGCACTAGGCTGGCCATCATGGTGAACGGCCGCTTCCAGTGCCTTGGGGGTCCCCAGCACCTGAAGGCGCGCTTCGGCTCCGGCTACACCGTCATGGCCAAGGTACCACATCCTCCTCCTTGTGCCCCCCTGCGCCGGTCAGTAAATTCGTATGAAGCGGCCCCACATTGCAGCATACACGGCCGAAGAGAATCCTCCTGAGAAGTATTTCAATCGATGGTCCATCTGTGCGGGGATCCGAGGAGGGGCATCCGATAGGCGGCGAAGGGGCAGCGCCTGTGAGGCGGAGTGCTGAGCAGGATTGGCGTGTGTGTATGCACGTAGGTGCCCGCATCTGGTTTGATGCATCTTCCATTGTCGGACCATTGGTTTGCATTCATCAGCCAACAGGTTCCATTCATTGAATGTGAAGCCACCGGGGGGCATGCCGGCAGGAATCGCTTACTCCGATACCCCGGATTCAGCACGCACCGAGTTGTGTGAAGTTGCGCAATCTCGCATGTTTGGCAGTGATCAGTACATACATCCATCTACCCATACTGCATTGCTTTTGGTTTGCTATGTGTGTGCGTCGGTGGTGCACTTAGGTGCCCGCATGTTTCCTTCTTTTGACATGGGGTGTCCATGCTGTGTGGTGTGACTGCATTCATGACATAACCATGGACCAACAGGTCCCATCCATCGACCGGGAGCCACTGGGGGGCATGCCAGCAGGGTCCGCTTACTCCGTAACCCAGAGACCAACAGTTGTTTGGCGATGATCGGTCACATCGTATCATCTTTCCATGCTGCTTTGAATTTGGGTTGGGAATATGCATGCGTTTGTGGTATCTTGTCACGGCCCCGCCCTGCTCTTGATTTGCTTCTCACATCCACTGGGATGATGGTGGGTTGGCTTTTGCTGGCCGATCTCATGCCGTTCAGTGTGCGTCGGTGGTATCTTGTCACGGCCCTGCCCTGTTCCACGCGCTGGAGGTGTTGATTGAGAGGGATAATGGGCCTCCTTCAGGTGCCCATGGGGGCTGTGGATGACCTGGCAAAGCTGAAGGCATCGATCGAGACCAGCTTCCCTCGCAACCGCCTGAAAGAAGAGCATCAGGTGAGGGTAAATGGGTGGTTGGCAGATGCCTATACTCGCCCAGAGGTGCTCGAGATGCTACAGGCAGCGTACTGTGAGGAAACCTGAGAAGGTGGGAGGGATGGGAGAGGGGACTGTCAAAGGGAATGGTCACGTATGAGGTGCATGACACCACGTGGCAGAGCCTCTTTGTGGTGATGGAGGATAATAATAAGGCGCTTGGTACGCCTCCCCTGTCACATGTGCCTGTTGTTTTTTTTTGCCGGAAATTGACATGTCGATGACGTAAATTGGACAGAGGTTTCCTGTCTACAATTGGGAGTCAGGCCAGTGTACATATCATTAAGCGACTCCCCATGACGGCTCAAGCCAGCCGACACCATCAGAAAGCAATGATTCAGGGGCTTGTGAGAATTGCGATACTTTGATGCCGCGGCATCGAAGACTTGAGAGTTTCAGGGAGCATTTGACATCCCCCTACTGCCATGCACTTGTTTGAAGATGCTTGGCATCAGAAGTGTGAGATTGACATGCCCGAGTAGTGAGTCTGGTGCATGTGTAGCGGCTTACTTGGCATTTCCATGGTGGGGACTAGCTGCAGGCCTGGAGGATTACTCCATCAGTCAAACCACTCTCGAGCAGGTTTTCCTGGAGTTCGCCAGCAAGCAGGAGACGGTGGAAGACAATTGAAAGCACGAACGACCTTGCATCTGGGAAATAATGCCTAGAGGAACTGGGGGCAAACAGTCTTGTGCCACTTGAGGATCTTTCAACACAAGGAATTTGTTTAGCGCTCAAATTGCAATATACTGAGATCAAACCATTAATGTACATTATCTATATTATTTTTGCGTATATCTAAACAGCGAGTTTCAAGCGTGTGGAGTACCATATCGTATAGATCTTCTTGATGGCTTCCATGCTAGATTGAATTAGGTTTCCCATTATTTTTTCTTGTTGTTTGTACCAGGCACACTCCTGATAACTTAAACATATTTCTTTTCTTTATTTTCTTCTTTATTTTCTTTCTTTCTTTCTTTTTATTCTTTTTATCTTTTCTGCTGTTTTTGGTGTATCACATAGGCTTCTAGCCTTATATTCCACTGTTTATTTGCATGACATACTCTGGCTTCCAGCCTAGAATTACAATCACTTTTCCGATATAATGTCTGGTCTCAAACCTAATACATCTATATCCTTATGTTCAGTCTTGGCATACAGCCTAACACTAACATGTAAAACTTGTCCTTAATTCATTCTCTTGATCAACACTAACTGAGGTCCACTTTTCCAAGCTTCCCTTTCAACATGTTGCTCTCTAACAATCACTAGCAGGATTCCTGTATTGACATCTGCCATCGACCAATCATGTGCACATATATGCCTGATTCTGGTACTCCTCCACCAATCATCAGGCAGATCACGATATTGCCATTGCAGATCTTTTTCTGGAATCCACCAGATCCTCAATATAATTATTGTCATTGCAGATCTTCTCCTGAAATCTGCCTTGTCATCAATTATTTCTTCATACAGCTGTGACCGGCATGCAACAAGGCCCTTGCAGCATGCAACCACCCGTCACCAGCATGCAACCTGGCATATGTAGCATGCAACCTGGTCTCTGTCGCATGCAACCTGGCCTCTGTAGCATGCAACCAGACATCTGTAGCATGCAACCTGGCCTCCGTGGCATGTATGCATGCAACCTGACATTTGTAGCATGCAACCTGGCCTCTGTCGCATGCAACCTGGCCCCAGTGGCATGCAACCCGACATCTGTCGCATGCAACCTGGCCTCTGTCGCATGCAACCTGGCCTGTGTGGCATGCAACCCGACATCTGTCGCATGCAACCTGGCCTCTGTCGCATGCAACCTGGCCTCTGTCGCATGCAACCTGGCCTCTGTGGCATGCAACCGGACATCCGTCGCATGCAACCTGGCCTCTGTCGCATGCAACCTGGCCTCTGTCGCATGCATGCAACCTGGCCTCCGTGGCATGCAGCCTGGCCTCTGTAGCATGCAACCTGACATCTGTAGCATGCAACCTGGCCTCCGTGGCATGCAACCAGTAGCATGCAACCAGGCATGTGGCATGCAACCAGGCATACGCAGCATGCAACCAGGCATCTGTATCATGCAACCACTCGTCGGCAGCATGCAACCAGATCTCTGTAGCATGCAACCCCTCTGCTCGTACCTCCCGGTACAACTCCTCCCCCCTCAAGAGCGGCCTATCTCCCGATGCCGCTCCCGGTGTCTTCAGGTATCAAGCTCCCCGAATTGAAGATGGTGGAAGAGATGACGCAGTAACGGAGCTGGTACGGGGTACACGGCGTGAGCATCCCGCGCCCCTGGTTGCTGTGAAGACGATGGTCCAAGCTGAGCAGTCTCAGGGTGCCCTCCAGTGGCCCATTTACATGCGCAAGGTGTCCGCGAGGTACACTCCAGCAATGGCGTTGGTGGAGGTGAGCTAGTCCAGATACATGTCGGCTTACGATATCGCTCTGCATACTTACAGTAGGTGCAAAAAAGAGGTTGTGGTAGTTTACGAACCACTGACCGCAATCGCAGTGCATTCGGGTATCTTCCCCCAGAGTTTTCAAGAAACCAGTGCTTGGGCTTCAAGTACTCAATAGCATCCAGGGTGCATTTCGCACTCTTGTCTGCTCCTTCCAGGTCAGGAGGAACTCCCGTAGTGCGCGCCTAACTGTACTGGGTGCATGGAGGGCTGGCCCAGATGACATCAAAGAATCCCGGTGGATACTGAGTGGGGTCCCAGTCCTCCATTGATGCGAGATGGTTGGGTTGCCAACGTGGGTCGTTGTCGAGCGTAACCACCGAGGCAGACGGGAAGCACTTGGCAAACTCCCTTTCCACCGATCGATCCAGTGCCGCTGAACAACACCAAGATTCTCACTGGCCGGGTCTTCCGCTCTTCAAGGTCGGTGATCACCACTAGCTCTCCATTCCCCAAGGTTTCCACCCGCTCCCACGGCAGACAGAAGTCTTCCGGTGGAGAATTCACTTCCGGAACGTCACATGGGTGTTCCATTAGCTGGGATAAGGTGACGCCAAGATGAACGGGCTGTCGCTGTTGACGTTGTCGTCGATGCTCAGTAGACTTCAGCAAGCGGTCCGCTTGCTGGCGGTGTCGCTGAGCCGGCCACTGACAAGCAACTGCTGCCGCGGGCCTCTGCACCTGTGCATGATGGGCCGGTTGACCTGCATGAGGTTAGCCGTGCCACTTTTGTGCCGCCGTCTGCCTCTCTGTCTCTCGGCCACATGGCTCCTACTGACATTTCTTTCAAAACATTCAACACTGTCCACCCTGACTGGTTTGACATTGACCCTGAGCCTGTCGAGATCTGTGACTCCGATGATGATGGGGAGGGCTCCGACTACCCTCCTGGTGTCTGCCTGACTGAAATTGAGGGGGGTGCACCGCCGGCGGCTGCAGCGTTTCGGCGGTTCGGAGTCCCCAGGGGCTCCAGGCCATTTGGCATTGGTGAATTTGCCCTCAGCCTTTTTATGGTGGCTACATTTCTTCTTGGAGCTACGGCGATGCCGACCCTCGTGGTCGGCGGTGGTGTCAGGGGCCTGGTTGAGCCCGGAGCCACTTACGGCTACGGTGCAGTACATTCCGATGATGCGGTACTGGATTTCTTTTACCCGCCTTGGGGTGCTGCTGGTTCACCATCGCCGCCGCGGGATGTGCCACAACAGCTTTCTCAATCGACCTCGGCTGCTTACCCGCTTGGTGGTCCTGCTGTTCCACTCTGGGATCCACCTGACCCGCTTGGGTCTGGTGGTGTCGATGCTTATAATATGTTCTCCCAACTGACTTCGGATATGTTTCTCTCTTGGAATCCGTCTGCTGAACTCGGCTCTGCCGACCAGCGTTGCAGTGGCTAGAGTTTGCTTGTTTCATATCCTGGAGGTGTGATTAGCCTTAGCCGCAGTAGTGGGTTGTGCCGGGACAAGTCCCCGGGCACCCAGCTAGAAATATATCTGTTTCCAGTGAAGTTAAGTAGCTGTTTGTTCTTGTTTACTTTGCTCCGCTTGCCTAGCCCTATTAGCTACGGTCACAGCTCCGGGTGGTGTGCTGGACTTTAGGTTCAGGGTTATTATTATGGGCTCTGATAGCCCCTAGACTGACCTGTCACTGATCGGAACTATGACCCCGCTAGTAGCTAGGGTGACTGTACAGACGTACTGTACAGTCACTGTCATCATTTCGTATTATCCGGGTTTCCGAGGTGCATGATAAAAGCACTCGGCCGGACTGTTTATAGAGCTTAGCCTGACGGTTTATCCGAGCGGAGACCTATCTCCCGCACCATATGCCATACATACCTGCGACAGAGATGTTCACCATTCGCAGCGCATACATCAGCGACAATGATAATTCGCTATTCGCACTAATTGTTCAGTGCAACGCACGTATCAAAAATCTCGTCATTACAAATGGTTTGCAAAAATCGCTCGTCTACGCGCATACGATGATTTAGCTTGTCAGGACATACGCACACCTGCTAGATTCATCATACTCAGATGACGCGCGATGATGGTATATATATGCAGCATGCTATTCAATATCTGTGATGCTCGCACATAAGAGATGATGTTTGTTCAATTACTGGCAGATTTACATACAAAGTTTGCAGTAGGACACATAATATGACATCAGATGAATATTGATGCTGTGCAATCATACTGTATGTGTGTGTACCATATGCTGTGTGTGCAGTACATATCACACATGCAGCACACACACACACACGCACACACACACATGCAGCATACACTATCCATTCAGTATATACCAAGTGTATGCAGCAATACCATGCATCACTATACTATACAGCGATACCATGCATCACTATACCATGCAGCAATACCATGCAACATGATTCCACTATGTTATACATTGACATATGCATACATGTATGCAGCCAACTTGATCACGATAACAGTTGGCATGCATAGTCATATATAACAGTGCATCAGATGTTGCAATAAATATCACATAGCATTCCTGCTGTGCAAGTCTAAACTATAAACGAACCCACTTGGTATAAGGTGCCGATCATGATCTTAAGACAGTAATTAGCTCAGTATTCCCTGACGTAGGATTTGGGATGGGATACTGTTCTACTG
>LGRX02000892.1:0-13557 GCA_001247695.2 Cymbomonas tetramitiformis
TATGTCGTGGGTTTTGAGTGCATCCGGGCAGTATTTTCTCCATCCTGCTGCATTCGCTACTACCAGTATTCTCATGTTCCAGTTGCATTGTTTGGGTTTCTGTAGGTTGCCTTGCATCCAGTGGTCGGGTGGTAAGAAGGTGAACTGCCCTTCCTTTATCTCCAGTAACTCGTGTACCCTGTATCCCATGTGCTTATTTAGCAGTTTTCTATACGGGCTTTTGGCGTATGTGGGGTATATTCCTACCCCCAGAACGGGTTCGGCCGTTTTTGTGGAGTTAATTGCCTTTTTCAGTGCCTTGTAGAGGTCCCCTGCTGTGTACTCTGGGTTGAATTGGTATGACCCCAGTTTTTCCCATTGCTCTTCCCATGCCGAGCCTACAGCCCCAAATACCGAGTCTCGTGGGTATTGCGAGTAGTACGTTCTGGTGTCTCTGTGTACATTAAGTGGGGAGGCGAATACCTCTGTTTGGACTCCCATGGCTGTGTGTACCGCCTCCATCATTTCCGGAGGGAAGGTCGAGTGGTTTTGGAGGTTCCTTTTTCTGTGTTTCATCTCCGCTTTGCTGGAGTACCTTATCAGCAGTTGTGCTATTTCCTCCTCAAAAGTGTTTACATGTATTTTGTGTTCTACACTTAGTTTCAGCCTTTTGGCCAGTTGTTTCTCTGTTGGCCTTTGTGCCATGTTGTCCCCCACCGCCTCGGCATATCTGTCGTACAATTCTCTAGCTTTTACCGTGCTCAGCGTGCCTATGAGGCTTCCCTCCGGCTCATAGCAGTAGGTGGTGTCACCTTCCGTGCGCAGTTGTCTGTCCTTCACCCCTGGAATGTGCCTAATGTCCTGGTCCGGGTTCGTTTCCCTTGTGCATATTTCCAGGTGCGTTACTTCTTTCCAGTACCTCTGTTCGCCGTTTGGTTGTCCTGCCAGTATCTCTGCAGCGGGCTCGCGTTTGGTCCTTTTGTCTCTCTTGTCGTTCTTCCATTCTTCCACTAGGGTTTTCCATCCTTGGTCCGAGGAGAGGTTGTGTTTGAGCAGGTGTGTTCTTACTGTTTCTTCTGTGCTCCACGTCGTCTGTTCGTTTCCTTCTCCATCGGTCCACCGTATTTCGTACTGCGTTACTTTCGAGGTCGAGTCTGTGTAGTTTTGCAGGTACTGTCTCGTTGCCAGTATCCCGGCGGGCGTGTAGTTTCCCTCTTGTCCTAGCATTTCCATTCGGTCTTCCTGTGTCGACCACTGGCCTCTGTCCTGTTGTCCTGACTTCCTCTTTACTCTCCCCCGCGGGTGTCTGGTTGTCATCACGTCGTCTTCCTCCTTTTCTTGGTCGGTTTCTATGCCCAGAAGTTCCTTCTCTTGTTCCGTCCACTCTACCTCTGACTGTTCGAAATGCTTCGTTTGGTTGGCTAGCGGGTACATAGTACGTACTGAGGAGATATGTGGAAGAATGGCGTCTGGACCCTGAGAATACTTCAGCTCTCTTTGTCCTTCCTGACTTTCAGTCTCGCATGCCCCAGTGGCGGCAGTTGTTCAGATCTGCGGGAATGAGAGTGGAGTACATTATTCCTACCCATGACGCTCAAGGAGAACCTGTGCAGATGTTCGCTGCTCCGGATGGAGCCCTTCTGGATCTTCCTTGGCCCCTGTTAGTGGTGTACGCCCCGCCAGCTCGACAGCGTGTCAAGCGGGAAAGGAAGACGAGTTCACCCCCTCCTATCGTGCGTACTGGAGAAGCGGCCAGCGTTCGAGACCTGCATCAGCAGATATCAGAAGGCCAGTTTCTCAAAGCGCTGCAAGCGGAATATGGGCGACCTGGTCCACTACAGACTTTAAGGAAGGAAATCCAAGAAGCTCCGCATCAACGCACTCGTGACTTCTGCGTGGTGGGAGATGTGTTGTGGAGGGTGAGCGCTGGACGCTATCAGTTGGTACTGGGAGAAGATTCCCCACTTCGCGAGGTAGTGCTGCAAGAAGCGCATGCATCTGTTTCAGCTGGACACGCGGGCAGGGACAAAACTCTGGAACGAGTACTGCGACGCTTCTGGTGGAAAGGGGCAGCGGAAGATGTGGGACGCTGGGTTTCATCTTGCGCTATCTGTCAAGCGGTGCGACCGAGAAATTCCTACCCGGATGGATTGCTGAACCCACACACTATTCCTACGCGACTATGGCAAGTGGTCAGTGTGGACTTTGTCACTGGACTGCCAGTCACGGCGCGGAATCACGATGCCTTTGCTACTTTCACTTGTAAGCTCAGCAAAATGGTTCACATCATCCCGTTGAACTTCCAGGACAGCTCCGCTGAGGTTATAGCTCGAATCTACTTCGACCACATCTGGAAACTACATGGCACTCCTACGAAGATTGTCTCTGACCGCGACCCTCGTTTTCAGGATGCTATGTGGAAGGAGTTGATGAGACTTATGGGAACCAAAGTGGCCTCCACCACGCCTTACAACCCTCGTTCGGACGGACAAGCTGAACATACCAACCGCGTGGTAGAAGACATGCTACGGTCTTTCGTAGGCAGCAATCCAGAGGACTGGGATTTGTGGTGTGCTAACGTAGAGTTCGCCATAAACGATACGCGGAGCGATGTAACCGGCTTTACCCCGTTTGAGTTGGTCTTGGGGCACTCGCCTATGTCGCAACTGGACTTGTTCCTGCAAGCGGCGGCTGGACAACACTCCAAGCGTAAGGGTGGAGAAGGTACGGCACACGAGATGGCTAGTAAATTCGCGGCTCAACTAGAGGACGCCCGCACTAAGCTAGAACTGGCACAGCAACGCCGGCGACATCAGTTTGACCAGCGTCACACCGCCAAATCCTTTCAGTTGGGAGACTTGGTCTGGGTAGATGCCAAGCATCTCACGGAAAATATCATGAACCGCGAATCCTTCAGGAAGCTGGGACCTCGCTGGCACGGGCCCTTACCCATCACCGAGAGGTTCTTCAGTGACCAGCAGCGAGAGCTACCCGAAATTGACAGAGGTGCTCCGGTGGCTTATCGGCTCAAGTTACCCCCTAAATGGCGTATCCACGATGTTTTTGCGCAGCATCGCCTCAAGGAATACCGCACCGCGGATGAAGCTTTTGCGCTGCGTCGGCAAATACCTACTCCTGCCAAAGTTCTCGTGGATGGACAATCCCAGACCCATGTGTCTAAGATTCTGGCTCGAAGAGTGAAACCTATGAAAGGAGGCAAGGAAGTAGAAGAATTTCTGGTTCGCTGGACTGGGTACTCTAATGCTCATGACTCCTGGAAGACCCGTGAGTCGTTGAACTACGGGGGTGAACTCGAACAGCTCACAGAGTTCGAACAACTGAGACTATCACGAGAAGGACAAGCCCGTGAAAAAGCCTTACAGGAGGTCAGAATGCAGCGGAAGCAAAGGCGGGAACGCGCCAGAGCTCTAACCTTCCTGGACACCTCTGATGAAGGGGAACCCACTTCTCTGGACAACTGCCTACCTTGGGAACAATACTGTCGCTCCTCTGACGCCTTTGTGACGCATCTAGCTCTTCTGGACTCTGTGGTCTCGACACGCGAGTTGCGACTACTAGTACTTTTCAGTGGTACAGGTAGTGTGGAGAGAAGTTTCCTGTCATGTTATCCGAAGAGCACCGTGGTCACCGTCGATCATGATCCTCGCTGGCAACCTACCTACGCTGAGAAGGTTCAGGACTGGGACTTCAAGCGTTACGCGCCTGGTTACTTTGACGTCATCTGGGCTAGTCCACCGTGCACCGAATACAGTCAGGCTAAGACCACTGGGGTGCGACAACTGCGACAGGCTGATGCCTGTGTACGCCGTACGCTCCAAATTTTTGACTTTCTCAAACCCAAGCATTGGTTGATGGAAAATCCGATGGGCAGGTTTCCCTTTGCGCTGCGATTTCGACCCGTAGTTCGCCGGTTACCTACCCCGTTGTATTGCTCTTACTGTATGTATGGCACTGGCTACCGCAAGCCTACTTGCATCTGGACGCAGTCGCCTCCTCCAGTGGACCTGCGGTACTGTACGATGGATACTCCTTGTCTTCACCAACCGACTCTGGGATCACATCCGGAAACTGCTCAACTGGGACCTCATCCTGGGCAACAAGGAGCGGGAGTCTCCACTGCTGTATACCCTCTGCCCTCTGGATTGCTTCGTCAACTCTTCGAGCACCTGTTCGATCAGAAAAGCATATCACGCATCCATACGCATGGCTGATCTGTGTCTGGATCTTAGCTGCTGTACAAATGACTCTGAGTTATCATCTCTTTGTACTAACAAGCTAAGAGGGGAGGAGTTGTGCCAGGGAACACTAGCCATGCCAAGCCATTCGATTGGCATATTGTATTTATGCGTACTGGGGCAGTGAAATGGCAATGGGCTCGGAAGGGGACTCCCGAGCCATTGACTTCGTACTATGGGGAGCGAAAGCCTGGGCTCGATTATAGCTGGCAGCATATTATCGTCCACCCTTCTGGTGCGCTACGCCGCTGGGAGCGTAATAGGGGCGGCGGCTGGTTTCTGGAAGACGCCACTCAATTGAAGGCGCCGGTAGCGCCATTCTCATTACCGCTCAGCAGCGTTGGGTACTGGAATCCGACGATTGTGATTGAGGATGACGAATATCGTGGAATTCCATACACGGGGCGTAAGCCTGTACACTCAGCGCCTACGGACAGTGACGATTCGGGTACAGGCGCTGTGTCCTGGAGTAAGGAGAAGTTACCAGATTCTGATGACAATGATGACGCGGGTGTCACTGACAGTAAGGAGAAGCTACCAGGTTCGGATGACAACGATGACGCGGGTGTCACAAACAGTAAGCATGACATGGACACTGCCAGTCCGAAATGGGAGCCTGCCTCGCCTGAATATGATGACACCGAGGATGACGTCAGCGAGTTCGATGACTTGGTAGCTGACGATGCTGAAGAACAAGCTGAAGCTCGAAAGTTGAAGAGACTGGGACTGCAATTGATCATGGATGATAAGGGTGAAATTATCTGGGTGCCAAAGGGCACCTCCCCGACCTCACCTGTTCAGCCAGAGGATCAGCCTATCACCGAGCAGAAGTCTGAGGCCATATCTGAGGATGCCCCAGCCTCTGTGGTGGAGACTGTTCATGTACCACCGAAGAAACCATCTGGGTCAGATACTGGATTGACTTCAATGGGTGAGAATAAGGCTGGGGTGTCCGAAGAGACGAAGAGGCAACCCAGGAAATATCCTAGATGTTGGACATCTGAGTATATAACTCATTTGAAATGCACCTTAAGCAGTGACAGTGATGACGAAGAAGTGCTTGACGTGGCTCCTCGTAGGAAGAAGGCAAAGACCAGCAAGGGACAATGAAATCAACTGTCTTGATTAGGATTGTCCAAATGCAGATTCTCTGATTAGGATTTGTATAGGTGGCAGATGATGATATGCCAGCCGACATGGGACAGATCGATTAGAGATATGAAATGCGCGCCTTGAAAGTATAAGACCTGAATTCTGCCCATTTGGAGGCTGTTCTAACTTGAAGTAACTATTTGGAGGAGCTGTTGCTCAACCTGTTAATTTACTGGTCAATCTTTCCTGCCATAAAGATATTGCAATTGCTTGAATTGTAGCCTTGTTCATATGGGGATGCTCGATAGGGGGCGTTTCGTCACCTTCCACAGTTTTGGATTTGATGTGTTCATGCATATGGGACCCTGCACTTGATCAATTTGGGATATATATATAGCTTTCCGTCATGGGCAATTGATTTGGAATTGCTATACAAATATGGCAGTATGCGAACGATTTTTCTTTTCCCTGTTGGAATTTAGAATCTCGAAATGTAAGGCCTTGGAAAGTTGGGTCACTCACAGTAATGACCCTCGGATGGGCGTTTTTTGCCGCGAGGTAAATTTCTTTATTACCCCTCCCGATCCGGCAGAATTGATATGATGCTTGGTTGTCGTTGCATTATAGTTATGGACGGTTGATAGTCTAACATGCTGTGTTTGAACTTCGAGGAATGCCGCTTAGCGTGATTTGTAATTGCTGTAGAGAAAATGCAGTTTTTGGGTCATCCAATTCGAAAATTTTGGTTAATCTTTTTAATCTCGAAATGCAGGGGTTTGTGTAGTAATGGCTTCCCGCTATCTGTTTACGTTTGCTGTCAACCAAGCAGGGATATCTTTGCCACCGACATCTCACAATTTTGCACTTTTCTCCATTAATGCCCCTTTTGGATTTCGAAAATTTGGAGTTTAGATCTCGGATTTTCGGGTCTTGGATTCTGGAATTATTATTTCTGTAAAATATGATTACCCCCCTATGCACGTCTGCTGATAATTTAAGTAGGAATGCCTCTTAGGCATATTTGTAATTTTAAGAAGAAATGGAATGCAGTATTTTGGGCATTAGAATTTGTGGGGGTCTGGTATCTTGAGATTTAGGATCTTGAAATCTGCGGGTTTGTTTTGCGGTGATGACTCCCGTTTCACGTTTGTTGCTAAGGGAGGTGCTTCGTCGCCCCTCCAGGTGTAACATTTTCAATTATTGTCAGGGAACAGGTGGCGCACTTCTCAGGCGTGGGTCCATTGAATTCTGACCATCTTGAAAATATCGCCCTCTCCTTCACAAGAGCTCCGATCGGGCGCAGATTTGATCGGGGCATGATTGTGCTGAGGGCAGAGATCATGAAAATGGTGGATTCACTTGCCGGTCGGGCGTGAGAGGTGAGACTGGATGCTTTCAACCACAACATCAATAAGGGATTATCTATCGTATCGTCGATTGGTTCGACACGTCTTGATGCACGTCTTATATGTCGGTGCTTCCTCACCCATTTGGGCGAAACTTTGATACGGTCGGGGAACGGGTGGCAAACTCCTCCCAAGGAGTGGGTCACCGGAACCCTGCCAGACTCAAAAATCGTCCAGCAGCCTTCTCCACAAGAGCGGGGCCTAGTTAGGACTGGGGTGCGATTTTGAGTGGCACCCTCTACCGAGCAGTGGTCGCCGATGTGGTTTTGCATTCTCGGGCATATCAACCGCTTCCTACGAATACCTCTGCAGACAATTTTTCGATAGAACCTTCAGTGACAATGCTTCATAAATCTAGAGGACACCTTCGTTCAGAATTGTCTCTCATGAAAGAATTAAACCGTCCTTTTTTTTTCAATGGAAATTTCGGCAAATCGGTAATCGGGGGTTGCGTTGTGGAATTCGCCATCTGCTCGCCTTTATAAGAAGGCATGGACGAAGATTGGGGTTGCAGGGACGCGACCCAGGATGGACCCTGGGTGTTTTTTGCGAGAATTAAAAGGCATGATGGATAAAGGATGTGACGCCTGCTATCTATGGCACGGAGGAATATGAGGCTGTTGTTGGAATTTGAAACGGGTTGACTCCAGAGTTCGTTCTTGGGATCGTTCCCGCGCACGGCGCCCCGTGATTCGGTATCCTAAGTCTTGGGATTTCCCTTCGTTTGGAAGCAAGTAATGCAATCAACACAATGCATTTCCCAATGGTCGCACACGGGGTCATGCGATTACCCACCCGAAAGGCTGAAAACTCGACAAATCTGTGATCAGTTGCCTTTTTCTTGCAGTCTGGCTTCACGGGACTTCGGGAGGATCTGTCACCCGGAATTCCTTGTGCTGGAAGAGTGGTAAATGACCAAGTTCTAATGATTGTATGTAGGAGTGGTTGTGTCCAACGATGAGCCGGCCGTGTCGGAACTGGAATTTATACACTCCAAATCAGGTTCTCCCGCGTTTATTGTTAGTTCGTCTATTAATTAACATGGGTTTGAGTTGTTTCAACCAAGAGGACACGGAGCCACCAAGGGACATATCATTGCGAAGGGGTCCTTGTCGTTACTTTTGATCCTCGTTAAGGTGTGCGTTGTGAAGAGGCCATGCGTGTAGCTGCCCGGAGTTCCCTTTTTTCCCCTTTTAAGAAAGGTGCCAAACAAATGGTATAAGGAAATATGTTCGCGCAGATGGACTGTCGGAGGGATTCTGAGTCTGATTGATAATGGCTTCACTGATAACGTTCTCAGGAGTGTCCCAATCGCTTGTTTCAAATTGATCAGGAATGATGTTTGTCAGGGTTATGACCGATGACATATGTGTCATACATGTCATACATGCCATACCTGTCATACATGTCATACCATGTCATGTCATGTCGTGCCATGTCATATATTATAATGACAGACAGTCGTCAGTACGGTCGACTATGACATGCACAGTCATATCATCTGTCATTTACTCAAGGTGAGACTTGAGTGACACCTGTCATCAAGAGGCCAGTATTGTGGACTCGAGATGGCAAAGCAAGATGGAGTCTTGAAGAACCGAATGGTTCGGAGAAAACTCATCTTCGCTTCAAGCATGTTCTGAACAAGCATGTGAGTGTCATATGGCTTATTCGTTCAGCCGATACTGATTATTCAACCAATGCCTTGGGTTCACAACCCGATTGCGGTAGCATCTATGAGATGCGGGGCATTGTGTATAATGAGGTAGCATTGAGCTACAGCAGTCACTTCGGACGAAGCACTGCACTCATATCCGCACTTACTCTGCGTGAGCTATTATCGTTCCATAATAAGCCTCGCTTGTATCATATCTATTCGCTTGTTAGCGAAGCCTTATCAGTTGGTATTCTCCGTCTCGTCAAGGCGACGAACGAGGACGTATCTAGTGTGAGTGCAGCAGTAGATATTGAATTTTGTGTGCGCAGGTTTGCGGAGCGCGAATATCATCAGGCGCCGCAGTCGCACATATATTAACATATCTGCATAATATCGACCGCTGCATAATAAACAGCGAAAAAAGTGCGCGAGGAGACATCGTCATAATCGCAGTTGATCGTACATACCGTCAGACATAACAGCGCGAGAAGGTGTGCATGCAGCATGCCGATCACATATATGCGCAGTTACGATTCGCAATTGTACGAGATTCGACATATTGAGACGCGGATGAAAAAATCATCATCAGAATATGATCCGCGCGAAAAATGGCATTTGTATCATATGCTGTTCATATTGCGACAGAGATGTGCTCATAATTCGCAGCGCGCACATCAGTGATTCAACAGAGTCACAATAAATCGCCTTCTGCACCGAACGATTACCTTGCAGTTTTTGATGACGAGATCAGTGTGCATGATGTCATCAAAATACCGTCATTTCAAATAGTTGCAATAATCACTCGTCTGTGCGCATCATGATTATCCTTGACAGAATATGTACATACCTGCTGGAATTATCATGAACAGATGACGCATGATGACAGTATAATGCAGCATGCCATACAAGTCTGTGATACATGCCGAGATAATACTTATCCATTCACTGTCAGATTCGCATACAAGCCTGCAATCATGAGTGTGTATTATATATTGTGTGAGTAGCTTACACACACACACACACACACACACTCAGTATGACGGATAAGTGGATGCTCTGCAGCAACATCATAGTGTGTACAATTATTTGAGTGCGCGGTGATTCTAATACTTGCAGCACCACACACACACACACTTGCAGTACTGTATATACAATCATTGAGTATATACTAAGTGCATGCAGCAGATGTACATTATAATACATGTACATTATAATACTGAGCAACTATATCATTGTGACATGTGCATACAATTATGCATGCAGCTTGAACACGTTAGCAGCTGTTATCTATAAACCAGCTTGATCACGATAGCAGCTGGGATATATGGCATCATATCACAATGCATTAGACATTGCACATAAGCATACCTGCTGTGCATGTAAACTGTATTTGAACCCATATGGTGTAAGGTGCCTGTTCAGTGGTCTTAACACAATAATTAGCTCGATATACTCTGACGCAGGATTTGGGATGAGTATATTCGTTCTATTGTGGATCACTGAAAGGAGTGCTCACCGGAACTATATGTGAAATACACCAAAGCAACTCATCACTGTGGATGAGAATAGGCAGGATTACAATCACTAACTAAGCTGATATACATCATGTTAGATTTATTCTGTGATTGGTATACAGATCATCCTATATGATAGATCAACTTGGTATAGTGTAATACCAGTAATTACCTGTATACAAGTGTGTGTAGTAGCACAATTCCACACACACACACATGTACTCAATCAGAAAGTACATGTACATAAGTCACTGCATACACAAGTCACTGCAACTTATGTATCATTAAGTATATGACATTACACTGATTCACAAGTGTAATAAATAAGTCACTGACACTACTATGTAAGTTGACAATGCACTGACTCGAAAGTGTAATGATTAAGAATCATATCAACACATAATATATACATAGTACCATCCAGCTTGATCACGATAGCAGCTGGATGTCAAGTGATGGCGATAGATAAGGGACAGAATCAACCAACATGCTGTAGGGCTGGATGGAGAAATCTCCAGACCCGAAGGCATTATACAATGCTCAAATAAGCAGCTGGTCACTGCTGAACATTGTCCATTCGTCTCACATATCATCGCTGGAGCAACAACAACAACTACATTGCATTGTGACAATTGATTCAGAATTGATCAGCACACTTGCATGTACATTCTCAGATCAGTAACTATATATTGAACTGATAGTGGTTGTTGTGGACATTACACACACACACATTGTTGTGTTGTGTGAGACTGCTTAGATTTATTTATCAAGCTATGTCCAGATCTACTTGGAAACTAAAGATATCATTTTGATACTCTTTCAGTGCACAGCCATATGCCCAAGTAGATCATAGGTCCTGACAAGTTATCACTTAAGTGACATACTCGCTTAAAGTTGATACACCTAATATTATCATTAGGAAGTGGACCAACTTCCATGGGTTTCAAATCAGCAAAACCCATATATATGTTCAACCACAGATGTTGACCATCAGATATCTTCACTATTATGCCATGAAAAATACCATGTGCAAAAGTGAGAAAAGTTGCATGAGTTCTGTAACTTGCACATTACACACACACCGCTATATACATACTGAGGTATTGTACCAGGCACACTCCTGATAACTTATACATTTTTATCTCTTTATTTTCCTTTCTTTTCTTTTATCTTCTTTCTTTTCTTTTTATGTTTTCTATTGTTTTTGGTGTATCGCATAGGCTTCTAGCCTTATATTCCACTGTTTATTTGCATGACATATACTGGCTACACAGCCTAGCAATACTATCACTTTTCGATATAATGTATGGTCGCGAACCTATAACATCTATATCCTTATGTTCAGTCTTGGCATACAGCCTAACACTAACATGTACAACTTGTCCTTAATTTCTCTTGATCAACACTAACTGAGGTTCACTGTTCCCAAGCTTCCCCTTTCATCATGTTGCTCTTTAACTCACTAGCAGGATTCCTAGATTGATATCTGTCATCGGCCAATTACCAGCAGCCCATGCCTGATTCTGTTACTCCTCCACCAATCATCAGGCAGATCATGATATTTGTATTGCCATTGCAGATATTCTCCTGGAATCTACCATGAATCATTTCATTACAGATCTTCTCCTGAAATCTGCTTTGTCATCGATTATTTTCCCCACTCGCTCACTTATGTGAATATCCGACAATTCCCCATTATTCGCGAGTGGGGCATACCCATGGGGCATACGCCTCGGGGCATACCCATGGGCCATACGCCTTGGGGCATACCCATGGGGCATACGCCTCGGGGCATACCCATGGGGCATACGCCTCGGGGCATACCCATGGGGCATACGCCTCGGGGCATACCCATGGGCTGTCCGTGCCTCCCGGTACAACTCCTCCCCCCTCAAGAGCGGCCTATCTCCTGATGCCGCTCCCGGTGTCGTCAGGTATCAAACTCCCCGAACTGAAGATGGTGAAAGAGATGACGCAACAGCGGAGCCGGCACTGGGTACACGGCGTAAGCATCTCGCGCTCCTGGTTGCTGTGAAGACGATGGTCCAAGCTGAGCAGTTTCAGGGTGTCCTCCGGTGGCCCATTTGCATGCGCAAGGTGTCCGCGAGGTGCACTCCAGCAATGGCGTTGGTGGAGGTGAGCTAGTCCAGATACACGTTGGTTTACGATATCGCTCCCCATACTTACAGTAGGTGCAAAAAAGAGGTTGTGGCAGTTCACGAACCACTGACCGCAACCGCAGCGCATTCGGGTATCTTCCTTCAGGATTTTCAAGAAACCAGTGCTTGGGCTTCAAGTACTCAATAGCATCCAGGGTGCATTTCACACTCTTGTCTGCTCCTTCCAGATCAGGAGGTCCTCCCGTAGTGCGCGCCTGACTGTATTGGGTACATGGAGGGCTGGCCCAGATGACATCAAAGAATCCCGGTGGGTACTGAGTGGGGTCCCAGTCCTCCATTGATGCGAGATGGTCGGGTTGCCATCGTGGGTCGTTGTCGAGCGTAACCACCGAGGCAGACGGAAAGCACTTTGCAAACTCTCTTTCCACCGATCCGGTTCCGCTGAACAACACCAAGATTCTCACTGGCCAGGTCTTTCGCTCTTCAAGGTCGGTGATCACCACTAGCTCTCCATTCTCCAAGATTTCCACCCGCTCCCACGGCAGACAGAAGTCTTCCGGTGGAGAATCCACTTCTGGGACGTCACATTGATGTTCCATTAGTTGGGATAAAGTGACACCAAGGTGAACGGGCTGTCGCTGTTGACGTTGACGTCGGCCATGCTCAACGGACTTCAGCATGTCCGCCTGCATGCCCAACCGCCGTGCCTCGAACTCCTTGAGCTGCTGATTCTCCCCGCCTCTGTCCATCTTGTCTCTGGAGCGCCACTGGTCGTGAGCTGCCGAGTAGCCCGTCCAGCGTACCTTCCATTCCTCCACTGATTTACCCTTGACCATGCGTACACGATACGCCAGAATTTTGTCCACGTGAGCTTCCGCTTGCCCATCTACCATTACCGGGTCCGGTACAGGCAGTTGTGCTCGAGATGCAAACTCATCCATGCCGGAAACGTATGGCTTCAGGCGGTGCTGTGCAAACACGTCGTGAATGCGCCAATGCGGTGGTAGAGCCAACCGATAAGCCACCGGTGCCCCGCGGTCCGCCTCCGCCAGCTCCGCCTGCAAATCGCTGTAGTAGAAGCACTCCACGACAGTTACAGGTCCGTGCCAACGCTTGCCGAGCTTCCGGCACAGCGCACGGTCCATCACCTTCTCCGTCAGGTGACGAGCCTCGATCCATACCAGATCCCCCACTGCGTACCTATGCTGCTTGTGACGCCGGTCGAACTGCTCCCGCTGGCGCTGCTGAGCCAACTCAAGGCGGCCGCGCGCGTCCCGCAACTGCGACGAAAACTTCACAGCCATCTCATGGGCGGTACCCACCCCCCCTTTTCGTCGCGCAGAGCCAGGGAGAGTCGCAGCTTCCAGGAACAGGTCCAGCTGAGACATCGGAGACACCCCGTAGCATAGCTCAAAGGGAGTGAATCCTGTGACGTCACTGCGTGAGTCGTTGATAGCAAACTCCACGTTTGTCATGTAGAGGTCCCAGTCATCCGGATTGGCACCCACGAACGAGCGCAACATGTCCTCGACC